>SJYC01015906.1:0-10476 GCA_006408675.1 Madoqua kirkii
ACAACTGAAATTCAGATAATAATTATAGTCTATTTAATAGACTATATACATATATACTATATATACATATATGTATACCTATATACATATAGGTATTGTTAAGATAAATATTATATAGGGAATGTCTTAATATCCTATACATGATATCCTCGTAGAGCCTTCTGTGATAGAGGATTAATGACACTGCTGCTACACAGGCAACATGAAAATGGCTAAGGACACCTGAGATAACTTGTGTCTCCTTCATGCACACAGTGGTAAACAACTCTGAATTCTCAGCCACTCTCAGCTTCAAAGCACATCTTGCCTCCAGTCTCACCTTCTTCTGATAGCTGTCAACATGCTCTTTCTAACATCCAATCAGTTTGTCATACCATCTGCTCACCTGCAAAGCTTAGAAACATTAACTGTCCCTTATATGAAAAAGGCCAAACTTCTGACTAGGGAATTCACCAGCTTGGTCCCACCCCTTCCCGGCTCATCAGCCCTCGTATACACACTCATGTATGTCTTCAGTCTATGTACAGATGGATGTGCCCAACTGCTCAGTTGTGTCCAACTCTTTATGACCCCATGGACTGTAGTTTCTGTGCCCATGATATTATCACAGCAAGAATACTGCTGTGGTTGCCATTTCCTCCTCCAGATATACAGATGTATAGATACATTTTAAATCAAACCTGTCCTATTTTACTGCAAACTGACCCATCATCATCAGACCTTTAATAAGACTTAATTTGTACATGAATATTTCCTCATGTTGAAGCACTTTAACTTCTCTGTATTACTACAGGGTAATAAAGGTCTTTTATTTAACACTTATTTTGATAGATTTTAAGTTAGTATTGTATATCAAAATTATTTCACTTCTATCAGGTCAAATTATTTCTTTTTCTTAAGGAACAACAAAGATATCATCTTTCCTTTTACAAACAACATTATAACATGAATTTTTTAAATGCCAGATTTGATTTACACATTTTATATATACTCATGATATAATTATAAAATGCTAATGCTCTGACCCAACAATTTGCCTCTATCAAATGAATCAGGAAGAAAGATAAGCTTTTATGGCTGTTACTAAAGTTGTTGTTATAAAACAACAGAACTTCAACTATACAAATAATATTATCATTCTAGCAATATTTTGTAGGTACTAAAAGAGAACTATGATGCTATTTCAAAATCAAAACACTTTATAACTGTCATTCACACTGATTGAACAACTATGTCCTATTTTTCCTATCAATGGTTAAATTATAAGGGAAGTAAGAGAGCAGAGAGGTCAACTTCAATGGAAAATTTTATTTCCCTGCTGAGATAAAAACTTTATTTTAAATTATCTGCTAAAAGTAATTAACTTCCAATTAAAATAAATAAATTTATATTTTAAAAAGCAGCAACAAAAATGCCAGATATCAAAAAAATAAATAAAAGCCCTATTTTCTACTGACTTTCATTTTATATTGAAAAGACACTATAATGAAAAAGTTAAAACCACTGATAACGCTACATAATTTTGATGTACATTTGGAATGACTCTTGTTTGAACCAAGGCTACCTGAAGCTGCCACATACTATATAGTGCTAGGGTTTTCTTTAACTGGGGAATGAGGGCAGAGACAGCAAAGCCCCTTAGGTGGAAAGAAAAGAGATACTTTGTACAAACTAACTACTACCCCCTTAAAAGTGGGAGGAGATTGCTTTATAATACTGATCCATGATCTCATAGAGGTTAAACAGAAAAATACAAGTTTGGAACAGGTCCCTAAATGAGCCATCACTTATAGGCATGTTGGAAGGGCTGGTAACCACCAAGTTAAGGAAAAGAGCATGGCTTTGGAGTGATACGGACCTGCACTAAATCCTCACTGTGCCTCTCAGCAGCCTGTGATAACCTCTCTTGCCTCGACTAGTTCAGTGCCCCCCACTAAAACTGATTCTGGTCACAGAGCCCTATGCTTAAAAGCCATATTCAAGATAAAACACTTAGCAGGGCCCTTATTCTCATAAGGCTCTTGTCAATCTGATCCTAATCCACTTTTTAAGTCTTTTGTACTCCCTCCTTTCACTCTCTGTGACAGTCTTGATAAATGAGTTGAGTCATGACAATCAAATGAAGAGGAAAGAGATGAAAACAAAGATGTGATTTCACAAAGTGAGAAAGTATGCTATACAAAAGTATGTTTTATATACATATTATCTTAAATGTTTATATATATATATATATATATATACACACACACACACACACACACACACACACACACACACCTCATAAAGGCCGCAAATGATCATGAATGATAAATACAGATAATATTTATGGGTACAAAGGTAATAGTATTATTCACCCTAGAGGCTGGAACTAGTCTTTCTAAGCCATGATTATCTTGATGGGCCCAAATCTTTTTTGGCACACAGTGAGTTAGAAAATGTGAACCACATAACTGTCAAAGAGTAACAAAGTACAGTTTAACCCAGTAAGTGGTATCAACTTTTCTGTACCTCTGTAATCCATTTATCTAAATCCTACTTAGCTCGAGGATCATAGTTCTCATATATCCAAATAG
This sequence comes from Madoqua kirkii, assembly GCA_006408675.1. Taxonomy (NCBI): domain Eukaryota; kingdom Metazoa; phylum Chordata; class Mammalia; order Artiodactyla; family Bovidae; genus Madoqua; species Madoqua kirkii. The sequence continues at coordinate 2,574 of SJYC01015906.1, forward strand.
CTCTTTCCAAAGTTTAGATTAATGGTTCAAACATATAGTAAACACTGATATACAAATTAGCTATCTGATGTCACATATAAAAACAAAAATTTCATGTGACATATACATTTTCTTGGGAAGAAAACAACACTAAGGAAATTACGATCATGTCAAACAAGTAATTAAAAACTGTCTGAAGATAGATTTCCACCTCCCAAGTCCCTAAAAGCCAGAAGTGGCCAAGAATTCCAATGAACTGCTAAAAACAGATCTGAAATCTCAGTGGAAACAGGAGGCTTCATAGTGACAGACAGGGAAGAGCTTAAGGAAATATAAACCAAATCTTCACAGATCCACATAAAAAGGGAATGAGAGAATAGTAGTTTTTAAAAAGCTGTGGTAGTGGCTAGATGGATCACAAAGTACTTAAAATACAAATTTAAAAAAATGTTATTACCTCAGGCCTCAAAAAACAAGAATAGAAATGGGAATTTAACTAACCTGGGTTTGATCCCTGGGTTGGGAAGATCCCCTGGAAAAGGGAAAGGCTACCCACTCCAGTATTCTGGCCTAGAGAATTCCATGGACTGTATAGTCCATGGGGTCACGAAGAGTCAGACACGATTGAGTGATTTTCACTATCACTTTCCCCTCAAATAGCTAGAATTTATTTAGAGCATTAGCTTTTGAAATAAATATAAACGTGTCTTGGGGATTACATTTGGGGATAAATTATATCAGAATTGGGGAAGACTCTTGCTAATCTTTGACCTAACAGTCTATACCAGTCAGGACTACGAGTGACGGAAGCAGATATTAGTATTCATTGATTTTTACAGAAATTAGAAATGAGAAGCTTAACTAACCGAAGTCACAAGGATTTGAAACCTCCCTCTCTTGGTCTTATGAAACAGAAAAAATTTCTTCACAGAAAAGTAAAATCTTGATCTCAGTTCACACTACTGTACAAAATTATATTACTATAACAGTAGCACCTTTATTATCTATGATAATCATAATTTAACATGGACTCTAAATTTTCTGATAAAATCATCTACTTAATTAAGACTTAGCAGAAGAAAGAAGACTGGTGATAGTTGTTTATAGTTTACATTTCATGGATACCATTATTACAAATGAACATGTAAATTAGTAACAGAATGCAAACTAGCCACTAAATTAACTTCCAACTTGATAATCCCACTAATCAAAAGGTAGGACCAGTTTCTAACATCATGCATTTATTTCAAATTTATCTGAAATATGATACTCATATCTGCCAATGTGATAATTAGGAAAAACTCTAAAATTTGCAAATAATATCAAATGAAATATAAACTTTCAAATGACACTGGTAAGTAACAATTTCATGAGAAAGTTTATATTCAGTATGCCTTTTTATCTCAAATATTCTTTCTGGAAATGAATGCTATATAACCTTTACTTTATAATATTCAACTTCTGACTTGTTTTTCCTAGATAAGAACAAAACTAAGAAAGCTTACATTCTTTACATTTTAGTATTTAATAGCTTTACTTGTTCAAATAATGAACTTAAAATTATGTTAACTATGACAAAGTTATTAATTAGCAAATGAAGTTACAAAATGTTATTTTATTTTCTAAATTAATGCAGTGATAATAGTGGTTAAGAGCATGGACTCTAAACATTGTGTTTTAGGTTCAAATTTCAAAACTGCCATTACCATCTCTGGGACCTTGAACAAGTTACTTAATCTCTCTGTCCTCGGTTTTCCAAAAACTAAAATAAGTGGGACTAATAATGGTAGCTACCTCACAGAGTTGTAGTTAAATGAGTTAATATAACTTAAGTGCTTAGACAGCTAAAGTGCTTAGAACAGTAACACACCAACATCTGTTGTCACTTTAATCTGTAAAAGAAGCTGAGAAAGGAGTTGTGCAGGTTTCACTGTTATCTAAATTTTTCTTCAAAATATTTGAAGGACAAAACATATTTTCCTCCCTTCAAAACTTGTACAATCCTAATAGTCTTAACTTTTCAGATATTCTACAACTATAGCCTGGAGGTAAACAATTCCTGAGGTAAAAGGCCACACAGATGAAAGTTTTCTCTTTCCTAATTTGATAAAACACAGTTGTGTTGACTTTTAAGGCACTATGAAATTGAGAGCATTTGTCAAATAATATAATTATTAATTACTCTTAGGCTGTAATATTACAATTCTCCATTATTTTTTCTCTGTCTTCAGCTTGTTCTCTACCAAAAGAGGGAGGTGGCATAAAATGCCCCCCAAAACCCTCATGCAATAGAAGTTTATATAACTGAACACCAATACTACCTTTATCACTTCCGTAATAATAGAACACTGTTTTACTGAGAGCACACCATCGTTTCTGCCATTCAAATCCCAGAAAACTGTGATCTATAATAAAGGGAGAAAAGAAACAGTTTAGATAATATACATTACCTTTATAAATATAGTGTGAGTCCCCTATTGTAAAAGGAAAAGTTAGTTAATATGATTTCTAAGGTTCCTTTTAGCTGTAAAATTCTATGACTAATTAGTTTGTGGCTTCTTTTCCAACACATGAACAAAGCTAAAAGGAATACACTGAAGCAGAGATGGGGCTGCTATATTTGTGGGATCAACTACATGGCTAACAAACTTTCCTGGCAGGAATAGTCAAAAAGACATTTGACTATAAGGTCTTAAGATAATTGATTCATCTGGGTCACATTTTCTCATCTGTCATAAAAAGGAGGGAGGAGGAGTTGACCTAGATTATTTCTGTTATCTCTTTTGGCTTTAAAATTCATCTAGGAAAGCTAAGAAAAGCAAATGGAATATATATAGGAAGCCCAAAGGGACTTCCTGAGAGATAAACTGCATGGTAATGAAGAGGCTTTTGCTTTTCATTTCTTATATCATAATACTACCTCCATATTTCATTTCTATTATATATTGGTGTTGAAAGAGTGAGACCATATGGTCAACTTTCAATTATCATAGCCAATTGAGAGGAACACTGAATGAATAACAGAAAATGGCAGAAAAATATGCTAAGCTTGATTTGAAACATAGCAAACATGGCGTATATTAGATCAGGAAAAAGATAACCCTCTGCTCAGCCAGGTGGGATAATAGTGAGAAGTCCCATCCTGGAGATACAGTCAAGGCAGGAAGAGGCAGGAAACAGCTCCTGAATCATCTATAAATACCCAAGGTTGACAACAATAAACTTGATCAAATGTTTTATTTTGTTCTTAGAAAGTACTCTGAACTGAAAGCTGTATTTTGTAGTTGGGATAATGTCATTAGATTTTCTTACAGTCTTAGATTTTTAGATTTTTCATTAGAATCATATAATTTACCTTTTCTGCGTTTTTCAAGGTAGCCAGCCTTTAACACAAAAGGAAGGTCCTGGGCTGCAATTGGAGGAAACTGGTTTCCTATGGAAGGTAGGTAGCAAAAAAAGCAGTGAGTAATCCCTTTTAGAAAAATCGAATATCAGATCTCATTAGATTCAGTATATTTTTAATTACTCAAATTAATTAAATCCAAGTCTATTAGTTTATTTCATATGTATTCCATAGACTCTCCACCTTCTATGAACCTCAAGAGCAAAAAAATATTCTGTACTGTTACACCTTAATATACTATGCTCCCAAATGCACAATAATATTATGTAACTTAATGCTCTCTAAAGGGTAATACTTTTTGACCTGCATTCTCTAAGGAATGGACTAGGACACTGTTATAAATAATAGTGTTCAATATCTTTATAAATTCATTGGAAATATACTACAGTTGCTTCAGCATTTTACTAGAATGCTGCTGCTGCTGCTATTAAGTCACTTCAGTCGTGTCCAACTCTATGTGACCCCATAGACGGCAGCCCACCAGGCTCCCCCGTCCCTGGGATTCTCCAGGCAAGAACACTGGAGTGGGTTGCCATTTCCTTCTCCAATGCATGAAAGTGAGAAGTGAAAGTGAAGTTGCTCAGTCATGTCCTACCCTCAGCAACCCCATGGACTGCACCCTTCCAGGCACCTCCGTCCATGGGATTTTCCAGGCAAGAGTACTGGAGTGGGGTGCCATTGCCTTCTCCATTACTAGAATGCTAACAAGTGAAAATAACCAGTCCAATGACAGTTTCCATGGAATACACCAATAAAAATAGTCTTAAAATAGTTTATGACAAATAATGTTTTCATAAGAAGTTTATTATATACACATTAATCACAGAATTACCAACTGGGTTTTAAAAAAATATTCAGTAGCTATAAAATCAAGTTATTTTTCCTTAAGAAACAAAAATTCAAATTAAAGTACTAATTTCAGTTCCCTGGTGGATCAATTTTGCTCAGTAAACACAAAACAATTATCATTAAAATATATTTAAAATGGAGTAATAATTTTGAAATACATATAAAATTTTAAGGAAAGCCAGTGAGAAAGTTTGAACAACTGTTTCAATGTATCCATTTAATCCATCGAAGGTAAAAGTTATCTAGTATAGTACATAAGATAAAACTAACATAGAGGAATTTTATCTATGTGAGTAAGTCCTGGTTAACCACTAAATTATGTACTGTTTTGCTCAGTAAACACAAAACAATTATCATTAAAATATATTTAAAATGGAGTAATAATTTTGAAATACATATAAAATTTTAAGGAAAGCCAGTGAGAAAGTTTGAACAACTGTTTCAATGTATCCATTTAATCCATCGAAGGTAAAAGTTATCTAGTATAGTACATAAGATAAAACTAACATAGAGGAATTTTATCTATGTGAGTAAGTCCTGGTTAACCACTAAATTAAAGAAGAAGACTATAGTTTGACTTGCTTTTTTAAAAGAAAAGAAAAAAAATGATTAATAGCATCTTTTAAACTAGGTTGTACTGACAAACAGAAATATTACATCACATAGAAATATGAAATTTTAGCTAATATAAAACCATTTAGGAAAATCTTCTTTCTAAATAAAATTCCTGAAAACAAAGTATTTACTCTTTCAACTAAGCAAGATGATAGTTTAGTTTTTGTGGAAGTATGCTTGGACTCAGTCTTTTATGTAACTGGCACAGAGAGTTCTTCAGTGAACTATACAAAATCCCTTTGTAGGAAGCATCATTTGGATGACATTGCAGAATGAGAAAGCAAACTTATTAATTAAATATTTCACATGATTACTGAACGTCATGAAAAAATGTCTACATGGTTTGTGCACAGTGGTAAAAACAGAAAATTCACTGCAAACATCCCATAAATAATTTTGAGTCTTTCAGATGATGGAAACAAACTCTTAAGCACTCATTTATGGCTGAAATTAAGCTACCCAAGGAAGAAGCAACTTTTCAGTTTTTAGGTCTAAAACAAAAGGGCCCAAGGAGTGATTGATTACCTCCACTCGGCTATAAGGCTCATGGAGAAGTAGAGCTATGACCCTCTCATATCCATTGGGGCATAAAATAAATGTTCTTTACATATAAAACAAATGCTCTAAATCTTAAGAAGAAACTTTACATTCTAAAGAGAAATGGGTATCTTTAGCATAGCTTTCAACTTTAAAAAGTTACTGGTCCAGAAAAAAGGAGGGGAAGAAGGGAAGAGAAGAAAGGCAATTAGAATTTACATAGGTGAATATATATAACCTGAAGCTCTTGCTTTAAGAAAATGTTGATTAAATTTCCATCTGGTAAATCAATAAAATTTGATGTCACAGCAACACTTAATCTGAATTCTAAATTCATGTCTCTAATATAAAATCTTTTATTTCATTTCTAAAAGGGAAAAACAAATTTCCTGACTAAAATTTCATTCTTCTAAACTCCTTTTGTTATTTGTCCAACACCTAGGTTTTGTTAAACATACACATGAATTTTTTAAAAAGTAAAAGTAAAAATAGTAATCCCTTTAGCTACTTTAGATTCTAAGTTCTTAGAAGAACCATTTGACTTGTATAACACCATAAACATATAAACACTTAATACTTTTTGATGGTAGAAATTGAAAATTTGTAACAAGATATAAAAAGTAATAATTTCTCTTTAAAAAATATGAACTCTCACATCATATAGACCTCATATCACTATACCTAGAATGATCAACAGTATGCCACCATTTAAGGAGATACACACTGATTCAAATAATTATTGTTGTTCATTGCTCAACTGTGTCCAACTCTTTGCAACCCCACAGACTACAACATGCTAGGCTTCCCTGTCCTTCACTATCTCCCAGAGTATGCTCATGCCCATTAAGCTGGTGATGCCATCCGACCATCTCATTCTCTGTTGCCCTCTTCTCCTCCTGCCTTCAAACCTTTCCAGCATCAGGGCCTTTTCAATGAGTCAGGTCTTTACATCAGGTGGCCAAAATATTGGAGCTTCAGCTTCAGCATCAGCCCTTCCAATGCATACTCAGGATTGATTTCCTTTAGATTGACTTGTTTGATCTCCTTGCAGTCCAGGGGATGCAAAAGAGTCTTCTCCAGCACCACAGTTTAGAAACATCAGTTCTTTGATACTCAGCCTTCTTTGTGGTCCAAATAACTACTAATAAGACTACCACAGACAGAGGTGCCTGGTGGGCTATAGTCCATGGGATTGCAAAGTCAGACAACCACGAGCAACTAACACACACACACACACACAAATGCAGCTATACTGATACATGAAGAAAAAAAAAGGTAAAGCTAATATAAACCTATCTGGCAGGTATCAACAAAGAGTTGCTGAAAATCTGCCAAACACAATCATATTATTTCACCAAGAGAAACTATGCATCACAGCCAATTACAACATTCCAACAAACTCACAATTATATTATCAACTCTGTTTCACTACCAAAATTCACACCCTTGTCTCAAAAATAAGTTTAGCACTGAGCTTTAATCCTTTGGCACAGGATTAGGCATTCAGTAAATGTTGGCTTTTATTAATTATAATTAAATATTATTATTATGCTTGCTGTAACTATTAATTCAAATGAATGGTTACCAATGTGACTAAAAGACTATTTAATGTTGCCTAGGGAATTTTAATCAGAAAAATAAAAAAGGCATGATTTTGTAATTGTATGAGTTAAGCATTACAGTTATTTTAAAACCAACTTGAAGACTTCTGAGTGTATGAAAGTGGTTGATAGAGAAATTATATCCTAACTCAAAGGAGAAAAAATAATTAACCTATACTCCAGGGCAGCTTATTTATATTGCAGACTATCACCTCATAGCTTTCTAAAGTGGCCAAAAATTTTCAATACCCTGACAAAATAAACATATACTGACAAAGACAAGTCTTCTTTTTATAATATGAGCACGTATTTCTTATATAATAGTCCAACTTTTCTAAAGCATATCAATGTTAGATATTAAAACTAATACCCTACAAGAGCAGGCAAGGATTGGGCCTTCTTCCAATTTGACATTTTAGAATCTGAAATATGCAAAATGGTAACAGCGTCACAAAAAATTCAAAGAAACAAGTATCACGTGCCTAAGATATCCTACTAACTCAGTGGGAAAAAGGAAGCAGTGGAATCCAAATTTTCTTATAGTTAGGAAGGTATCAACATTTTATTTACAAGGCCACTGTTTTTAAAAGATAACTCAAGAATTCTAGATTGTGTCTTGAAACTTTTGTCTTAAAATCAAACTGTTATATAGTGGACATAGTCCACCAGCAAGCTAAAGGAATGGATTCTAGAACAGAGAAGAGTTCCAAAGCATGAAAATACTAAAAAAAATTACCTAAAACCAAGGTATTGCCCAATTTTAGTAATTTTATTAATCTATAGTTTTAATTTTTTCCATTGAAACTAGGAGGAAAAATACTGAAATCTTTAAATATAGCCATGTATTTAAGAAATAGGTTCTATCTTTTAAAATGCTTTAAATGTTAAAATATTTAATAACAATATTTAATACAATATT
>SJYC01015916.1:0-11502 GCA_006408675.1 Madoqua kirkii
AAAAAAAAAAAAAAAGATAAGAAAACTAAGAATATTAAAACAGTAAAAATAAAAAATAAAAAATTTTTATTTTTAAATCCTAAGAATATACAATTTTATCATATAAATATGTGTTTATTCATTTAATATATGTTAGCAATGGCATAGATAGATGGCCTTTGGATTTAGTCTCAAAACTCCATCAATGACAAATCAATTAGATTTCATTAATAAATTTAATAAAGCAAAAACACTTTTTAGTTAGTTTGTAAGTATAAAAGCAAGGACTGAATTTACACAGCTTCTAGAAAAGGATAAGTCAAATCACCGACCAGTACACACTAATTTGATCAATGTTCACTGAAACCTTTTCTAATACATTTTCTAGCATATTGCAGAAGGATAGGGAATGAATTGCTAACAGGAGTTGCCCAATGCACTATCTGAATCCCTGTTGTGGGCACCACAGTCACAGTGATAGAAAAATTAATCTCAAAGGACATGACCTACCTAAACTACACCTAACTGACGATTCCTATCTAACTAAACTTGTGTATATATACTTCCTATAGCTTGTTTGAAATATCGTTATAAAACTTAAAATGGACATCACCATCTCAACTTCTGAGGATACATTCCATTGATATAATTTTGGGGTAAATAGCTGTTCAACCTTCATATTTCTGTACTAAATAACAGACTAGCAATGTTTAAATAGCCTCAGAGGAATACAGCTAGTTCATAGAAGTGTCTGCACTTACACAGGTCAATGGGTTCCTATACCTTTAAAGATTCATAAAAATACAATAAAATGCATTTCAAACTTAGTAAAAAAACAATGTCAATAGAAAAAATAGTTCATGATGAGATACATCATATAAAAGCTCAATGGATAGCAAGAGCAAGAAATTTATTGTGAAAATTTTTTAAACTAAAGAAGTCACTAGTAAATAAAATCCAAATATTTTACATGTAATAGCAATAGTAACTTTTATTTCATGTTTTTTTAATCACCCAAAGGATAACTTTACAAATATCAGTATCAATTCCAGTTGATATAGTTCAAGAGAACAATATTTCAACTTTAACTGTATTTAATTATTGAAATGTAGCTATATGATACAGGTTTATTTTTTTTAAATATCTAATAAGCTGATTTTAAAAATAGAGAACAACTGTCACAAAAATATTATTTATCCACTTACAAAATAGGATCCAGTAACAGGTATTCTTAAAAGTTACCTCCTAGTACATTTAAAATGAAATTTTAATTGTAAAATTTGGTCTTAGTTTTACTTTGTAGTAACCATGTATCTATGTTTTTTGGTCATCAAGTATGCAAATATCAAGCCAAAGAAGGAGCCATTTGGAATGTCAAAAGAATCCACAGTTTGACTGCACTGGCATCTGTCTGACAAAATAATCCAGTTAATGGTTCTCAAGGTCAAGGTTTATTTTGATCAAATTCATACGTTACTGTTTCATTACTTTCCTATTGTCTGAAAATAGGAAACTAAATGCAATTTCACTCAAATAAAAAAGAAATGGATCACTGAAATTTAACATAGGCTGTAACAAGTGACATTAAAGTGCCTGCCACATTTATTTTTAAAAGTTGAATACTAAATTATTAAGACAATCTTAAGAGTTATCTATTCATTTTTTAGCTATTGAACAATACAACATGATTAATGAAATATCATCTAACATAATTAAACTATCAGATTTTAATTCAAATATGAGTTAAAATTCCAGAGAATTTTACAATGTATACAAACATCAAGTCATTAAGTTGAACTCCTGAAACTACTATGATTGTTGTGTGCCAGTTACACTTCAATTAAGAAAACTTCCAGAGAAATTAGAAAAGAAACATGCATCTCAATGTTCATAGCAGCACTATTTAATACAATAGCCAAGACATGGAAGCAAACTAACAGTCCATCAACCGATGAATGGATAAAGATGTGGTGGGTGTGTATGTGTGTGCATATATATATATATATATAATAGAATGGACTGGTTGGATCTCCTTGCAGTCCAATATTACTCAGTCATTAAAAAATGAAATAATGCCATCTGAAGCAACATAAATGAACCTAGAGATCATCAAGATTATCATACTATGTGAAGTAAGTCAGAGAGACAAAAAGACAAATATCATATGAGATCATTTATATGTATAATCTAAAAAATAATAAAAACAAACTCATTTACAAAACAGACTCAAAGACAAAGAAAAACTTATGATTACCAAAGGGAAAAGGAAAGGAGGGTTAAATTAGGACTATGGGATTTTCAGATACAAACTACTATTAGGTGTAAAACAGATAAACAACAAGGTCTTACTATATTGTACAGGGAACTATATCAGTATCTTATAATAAACTATAATAGAAAAGAAAATTCCCAGAGAAAATGCATACTAAAACAAAGTTATTCATCTAATCACTTGGTCATCTTGTGACATTACAGTAGCCAAGAGCTAACAATGGGAATCTGAAGCTCAAATACTTTGGCCACCTGATACGAAGAGCCGATTCATTGGAAAAGACCCTGAAGCTGGAAAGACTGAGGGCAAGAGGACAAGGGGGCAACAGAGGATGAGATGGATGGACGTCATCATTGACTCAGTGGACATGAGTCTGAGCAAACGCTAGTAGGCAGTGCAGGACAGGGAAGCCTGATGCTGCAGTCAATGTGGTAGCAAGAGCTGGACATGACTGAGCAACTGAACAACAACAGTGGGAAAGTCCTATGTTCCAGGTACTTATCCTTACAACAATCCTATGAGATACTACAACTGTCCCTATTTTTATAAAACAAGAAACCAAGGCTTAGAGCAAAAATAATTTTTCTAAAGTCAAAATGTCAAACTAAGATAAAACCCAAATACATGTGATACTATAGTCATTGCACTTCACTACAATTTTGATCCTTGATACGATGAAGTACAAATTTTATCCTCTTTAAAGCCCTTCAAAATTTTGTTTTCTAATACAAGAAATATATCTCATCTACCTTGAATAATGCTTAACACTGTTTCGGCTGCCAAGGCAAAACATAGTTAATAAATATCGCTCCTTAATTACAAGGAGAAATATAATTAGACAATAAAAAGAAGAGAAAAGCCTAAGAACATATCAGGATTCAAATGAATTGCAAAGAAAACTCAAGAAAAATGTATCCTCATATCTATATAACAACATGAAGGAATGAAAGTAATTAATGACTTCTAACGTTCTGTAAATTAAGATCGTATGTTCAGAAGCAAAAAGCAACAATCTTTCTGGTTTACCAGGGAGGAAACTTGGGGGCAGATAACTCTATTCTGAAACTCCTAATCTATCTCCTTCTACAATCTCAGGCAAGTCTTATCTTTCTTGTGACATTCAACATGTTTAGGCAAATAAATCAATGAGTCTCCATATCTCTATCCCGTATCTCAAACTCTCTCTTACATTTCTTTGAATAAATGTCTCAATACTCCTTCAAGTTTAACAGACTTCATCTTTAGAGACAGCATTATTATACGGCCTTGAGAAAAGAATGTAAATGTCAAGATTCAACTCCGGTCTGACCATGAAACCCACGGCTGGTTCTTCCCCATACTGCCCTGAGCACTTTCTCTCCCTTGTCCCTTGCCTCCAACAAGCCTCTAGTCAGGTCCTTCCCAGGCATGTACTCCCCAGAAGGGTATACACTCCTGTCCCTCTTCCACTTCCCACCTCGCCTCTCACAAGCCAAATTTTTTACTTGTCTTCTGATACATTATTTACAGGCTTCCCTGGTGGGTCAGTGGTAAAGAATCCACGTGCCAAGTAGGGAACACTGGTTCGATCCCTGGGTCAGGAAGATTCCCTAGAGAAGGGAATGGCTACTCAATCCAATATGCTTGCCTGAAGAATTCCATAGACAGAGGAACCTGGTGGGCTACAGTCCATGGGGTCACAAAGAGTCAGATATGACTGAATGACAGACACTTTCACTTTCAAAGTACTAATATGGAGAGACTTCCAGGATATATTAAATTTTAAAAGGAAGATACAGCATCTGCTTGCAACGGAGCAGACCTGGGTTTAATCCCTGGATGGGGAAGATCTCCTGGAGAAGGGAAAATGACTACCCACTCCAGTATTCTTGCCTGGAGAATTCCATGGACAGAGGAGCTGGGTGGACTACAGTCTGCGGGGCTGCAAACAGTTGGATACAATTGAGCAACTAAACAACAACAACAACAATCCATTATCTACTTTCTTTATACATTAATACCTCTGTTAAACATGATAACTGGTGGCTCAAAGAAGCAGTAAGTTGGTCCTCAACTACCCAATTGTCTTTGTATTAGGACAGAACTAGAATTATTTTCAAAGGGAAACTTGAGTAAACTTGAGTCATGAAACCTTTAGCCTACTTTCATGTGTAGGTGTACTGATCTTCTACATAAGTACACAACTCCACAGGGATGGTACACTTTTTCAGTAAATATTCTGGGCTTTGTGAGATATACAGTCTCTGTTTTAACTACTTACTGCTGCTACTGAAGCAAAGAATGGCCACAAACAATAAGTAAACAAATGGGTGTGACCACATTTCAACAAAAAATTATTTATAAAAATAGTAGTTGCCAGTTTTGGCATATGAGCCATAGATCACCAATCCCTAATCTAGGCCTGCTGGAATAGCACTCCTTCATTCCTTTACCCACTCCCACTTTCCTTGACCAGACCAAAGTGATTATTCAGAGAAAGCACATGACCTAAGCCAAGAGCTTGAGCTACAACTATAGAGAGATCTCTCCACTGGGGTTGCTAAGCTGGTAGAAAATGTCTAAGCAGCTGCTAGTGGCTGGGAGCCATCTACAAGGAAGCCAAAGTAAGGAAAGCAGGATACTCTTGCAATTTGAACACTCACCTAAGTCCAGGTGGACTGCAACTCTGTCCTCCAATAGGCAAACCAATCAATTCCCCTTTCTGCTTTTTGCTTAAACTGGTCTCAACTGGATTTCTTTTCTGTACCATGCACTGAAAGAGTCCTAGCTAATACATCCCTTTACCGGGTTGTTTCACAAATCTGAAACACTATTTCCTCCATGTTGCACTTATCAGAAGCCTTCATATTCTCCCAGACCTGGCTCAGATGCCACCTTCACTATCAAGACTGTCTTCATTCCAACCATATTTATCATCCTCTTTCTCCCTGTATATGTCCTGCAGGAATGATTATACCAACCTTCCTTGAATCAAAATTGTATTTACATTTCTTTCCTCTGCTAATCTGAAAAGCAGTGAACATGTCTTAATAGTCCCCCAATCTAACAAAATAAACGGTAAAATCTGTTGAATTAAACTTTTGTTCCATGTAGCACTCTACCTAAAATATATAACATTGTTACCCTCTTTTACTACCTGTATTTTAAGAAATCAATTCTTCATTTCTTAAAAGACACATTTTATTTTACAAAGAAGTCCTACTGTAAGCATATTAGAAGTATATAGCATACATTTATCCCATGACAAAGGTCCCAGGATACCAATATCAAAACAAGTTCTATTCAATGAAAGAAATATATGTGTATTTCTTTGTCCCTATGGTAAGACATTTTACTATTTTTTGATGTTATATATTATTTTTTATTAACTTTCTTTGATGTTAAAAAAAAGTGATGGGTATGTTCAAAATAGCATGGCTTACAGGTAGTATTAGAAAGTGAGAGGACCTTTTGAGGACATTTAAATGAAATGACACAAGAGCACTTTTCTGAGAGCCTTTAAATATTACACTATCTTTTTCTGCTTTTTAGGCATGGAAAAGAACTAGATGGTATCCAACCTACATTAACATTTTCTCTAGAAAGTCCAAATGAAAAGCTTTGAGCCAGTATATTTGCTTCATGACAGCCAAACTTGGAGACTGCTCTCAGAACTCTCATATGAAAATATAATTAAATATTTAATTATGACACTGGAGCTTAAAAGTGGATCAAGAAAAATAGAACTACAATCCCTAAAATTTCCCCACAATGAAAACAGATCTGATATATAAACTAAAACATGACTGTGATGATGGATGAAGATACAGAGAAAGATATAAGACATAAAACTTTCAAAAAAAAGTAACTAAAAATCAGGATAGGAAATGAAGAGACTGAGATGGCTGCAATTCTCTAACTCTAGTTCAATGCTTTTAACCGTGATAAAGCATCAGTCTCCGCCCCCCCTCCATCTCAAATGTTACAACACCACAAATTAACACTTAGGTTAAAAAAATCTACATACATGTAGGTATATATGTATATGGAGAAGGAAACAGCAACCCACTCCAGTATTCTTGCCTGGAGAATCCCATGGACAGGGGAGCCTGGTGGGCTGCTGTCCATAGGGTTGCATATAGTCAGACACGACTTAGCAGCAGCAGATATATATGTATTTTATACATAATATGAATTACTAGAAAAAATAATGATCACATATTTGGATAATATGGGAATATCAAAATGCTATAAACATTCCCAAATGCTTAATCTTCATTTCTGTACTTATATTGTTGCAGACCAGTAAGAAACATATCACAGACTCAGACAGGTCTGCAGATTACACATTGAATACCACTGATTAGATATTAAATAATTCAGGTTGCTTCCTTATGTCTCAGTTTCCTTATCTGGCAAGACTACTAAGTTAGGTGACTGACACATTGCGGGGGGGGGGGGGGGGGGGGGGGAAGAGAATCAAAATGCTATAAACATTCCCAAATGCTTAATCTTCATTTCTGTACTTATATTGTTGCAGACCAGTAAGAAACATATCACAGACTCAGACAGGTCTGCAGATTACACATTGAATACCACTGATTAGATATTAAATAATTCAGGTTGCTTCCTTATGTCTCAGTTTCCTTATCTGGCAAGACTACTAAGTTAGGTGACTGACACATTGCGGGGGGGGGCGGGGACACAGACACATATCCATAAAAGGAGAAGAAACAAATCAACTTTTTTTTTTTTGAAACCTAAAAATAGTGATCATTTTTCTGTTTCTTCTTTTTTTTAACTAATTTTCTATTGGGATACAGCTGATTGACAAACAATGCTGTGATAGTTTCAGGTGAACAGCAAAGGGACTCGGCCATACATACCCATGTATTCATTCTTCCTCAATGTTATGTGGCAGCACGGATGAAAGGGGAGTGTGGGTGGCCATTTTTCTGAGATGATCACCCCAGTAACTCTTATATTCTACCATAATAACTATATACTGACAAAATCTAGCCCCCCAAAAGTCAGAATATCAACAAAATAATCTACTTGGACCGTATGTCCCCTGAAATAATCTTCCACTAAAATAAAACTGATTAGAAAGAAGCATTATGTGATTATTCATTTACATGTGTAAGGCAATAAAACTTATTGCATTTACACTTTAAAAGGCAAAGATGATATTGCTAAATGAGGGGAGTGATACCTAACTATATAAAGCAAGAATTCTTTTTTTAAAGTTATGTTAAAGACTACAGAATTCAAAGTTCACTGAGCTGCAAAAGGCACATGAAGGAAATTAATTTTTGCCCCTTGCACAGTTAGTATCCACTAAGCAACAATGGTAGGCTAGGATATGTCCCTAAATGCAGAGAACAAGAAAAGGAAAGATATACTCATCTGAATGCAGAGTTAGCAAGGAGAGATAAGAAAGCCTTCTTTAGCAATCAATGAAAAGAAATAAGAGGAAAACAACAGACTGGGAAAGACTAGAGATCTCTTCAAGAAAATTAGAGCTACCAAGGGAACATTTCATGCAAAGATGGACTCAATAAAGGACAGAAATGGTATGGACCTAACAGAAGCTGAAGATATTAAGAAGTGGTGGCAAGAACACATAGAAGAACTGTACAAAAAAGATCTTCATGACCCAGATAATCACAATGGGTGTGATCTCTCACCTAGAGCCAGACATTCTGGAATGTGAAGTCAAGTGGGCCTTAGGAAGCATCACTATGAACAAAGCTAGTGGAGGTGATGAAATCCCAGTTGAGCTATTTCAAATCCTGAAAGATGATGCTGTGAAAGTGCTGCACTCAATATGTCAGCAAATTTGGAAAACTCAGCAGTGGCCACGGGACTGGAAAAGGTCAGTTTTCACTCCAATCCCAAAGAAAGGCAATGCCAAAGAATGTTAAAACTACCACCCAATTGCACTCATCTCAGACACTAGTAAAGTAATGCTCAAAATTCTCCAAGCCAGGCCTCAACAGTACGTGAACCAAGAACTTCCAGATGTTCAAACTGGATTGAGAAAGGGCAAAGGAACCAGAGATCAAATGGCCAACATCCAGTGGATCATCGAAAAAGCAAGAGAGTTCCAGAAAAACATGTACTTCTGCTTTATTGACTATGTCAAAGCCTTTGAGTATATGGATCACAACAAACTATGGAAAACTCTTAAAGAGATGGGAATACAAGACCTCCTGACCTACCTCCTGAGAAATCTGTATGCAGATCAAGAAGCAACAG
This sequence comes from Madoqua kirkii, assembly GCA_006408675.1. Lineage (NCBI taxonomy): Eukaryota > Metazoa > Chordata > Mammalia > Artiodactyla > Bovidae > Madoqua > Madoqua kirkii. The sequence goes on from SJYC01015916.1 coordinate 8,489, forward strand.
TTATAACCAGACATGGAACAACGGACTGGTTCCAAATTAGGAAAGGAGTACATTCAAAGTTGATCAGACAAGAACTAGAAGTAGTGTGACCAAAGTTATTATGGTAACTGGCATGTGTGTGTTAGTAGCTCAACTGTGTCCGACTCCCTGTGACCCCATAGACTGTGGCCCGCCAGGCTGCTCTGTACATGCAATTCACTAGGCAAGAACACTGGAGTGGATTGCCGCTCCCGTCTCCAGGGGATCTACCTGACTCAGGGATCGAACCTGGGTCTCCTGCATTGCAGACAGATTCTTTACCATCTGAGCCACCAGGGAAGAAAAGATACTAGTGAGTGGCTGCCTCTGGGGTTTGGGCAGGGTGCATACCCTTCTAATCACTTTATTTTTAACCAAATGTATGTCTCTTGTACGTAGAAAAAAACTAGTTCAATGTTTTAAGTAGCATGGCATAAAAGGATCAAAGGAGCTGAAGTTGCCATTTCTAAGTTGGATATGACAGTTAAGAGATCTAAAACTTTTTGAGTCTCAGTTTCCACAACAGCAAAATAGAAACAATGTCTCCCACATTAGGTAGTTCTGAGTCAACTAAAGGAAATAATGTACATGAAGGAATCGGTTCAGCGCCAGACTTTAGTTCAGTTCAGTTGCTCAACCGTGTCCAACTCTTTGCAACCCCATGGACTATAGCACTCCAGGCCTCCCTGTCCATTACCACTACCAGAATTTACTCAAACTCATGTCCAGTGAGTCAGTGATGAAATCCAATCATCTCATCCTCTGTCATCCCCTTCTCCTCCCATTTTCAATCTTTCCCAGCCAGATTTATTTCTCAATAAATATTAATTAAAGGATCTTCCTGACCCAGGGATCAAACCCAGGTCTCCTGCACTGCAGGCAGATTCTTCACCATCTGAGCACCAGGCAAGTCCATGACTAATACACAAAGATGGTTTAATCCCTTTTCCTTCCAAAAGATGCGACTCCAACCACCAGTAGTCATCTCTAATGAATCTGTCTCAGAGGAAGGGAGCTCTCTTTGGAATTCTGTGCCCGGCTAGAACGCCTTCCCCTAAAATCAAGTGGGTCAGTCTATGGTCTTAACCTTTGCTTTTCAATGTCGAAACTATTATTAATTCACACTTTGGGACATGTTGCAAATAGGAGACAAGACTGAAAACAGGAAGCTGTACATTGTGACTTCCACCAAAGACTGCAGACCAAATTCATATATATACATATATATATATACATATATATATATATCCACCAAGGAAGATAAGTCTGTTATGTGCCTAAATCTTTTAAGATATAGTATTCTGCAATAGCCAAAAATATCTTTACCACAGCTGAGTGCTGATATCTAAAGATCTGTGAGTGGGAACTGACCTTCCCTGGGTTAAGCTATTCCTCTATTAACATGCAAACATTCCTGAAGGTAATCAGAGCCTTTTCAATGTACTTAACCGAGAATCTGATTTGAGAGGGAAACAGATTCAGAAATGGGACAACTACCCACAGACAGTACTGTTGGGAAGGGGCCCTGTACAGTGAGCTCAGGGACCACAGAAGAGTGCAAGAAGTAAAGAATATTTTTACCTACTTCTAAGGATTGTTTTGGAGAAGGCAATGGCACCCCGCTCCAATACTCTTGCCTGGAAAATCCCACGGACGGAGGAGTCTGGTAGGCTGCAGTCCATGGGGTCGCTAAGAGTCTAACACAACTGAGCAACTTCACTTTCACTTTTCACTTTCATGCACTGGAAAAGGAAATGGCAACCCACTCCAGTGTTCTTGCCTGGAGAATCCCAGGGACGGGGGAGCCTGGTGGGCTGCTGTCTATGGGGTCGCACAGAGTTGGAAAGGACTGAAGCAACTTAGCAGCAGCAGCAGGGATTGTTTGGTGCCATGCCTACTACTCGTCTCCATATTAGCCCAACTACAATGGCTCAACTTTCTTTCCAGACACAAAGGCCAATGTAATCAATGCAATTAGAAAAGAACTTCTCAAACTTTCATGGTACCTGGGGCTGCTGTTTAAATGCTAATTCAGATTCAGCAGGTATTAAAGGACTGAAGCAACTTAGCAGCAGCAGCAGGGATTGTTTGGTGCCATGCCTACTACTCGTCTCCATATTAGCCCAACTACAATGGCTCAACTTTCTTTCCAGACACAAAGGCCAATGTAATCAATGCAATTAGAAAAGAACTTCTCAAACTTTCATGGTACCTGGGGCTGCTGTTTAAATGCTAATTCAGATTCAGCAGGTATTGGTGGGGACAGAGATTGAGCATTTCTAACAAGCTCCCAGGTGACACTGTTGCAGTTGGTCTGCAGTCCATTGTTTGGGTAGGGAGGGGTTAAGAGAAACCCTTCCTTTTCAACGCAATGTCTATTAACACTAACCCTGGCTCTTATCAATACCCTCTGAACCAAGAGCAACAATATTTTAGTAGGCGAAGAGGCAAAATACAGTGGTTTTGAGAGTAGAGCCTGGTTCTTTGAGTCAGACATGAATTCAAATTTCAGTTCTGCCACTTACGTGACCTTCACTTAATCTATTCCTGAGTTTGCTCCGTGGTCAAACAGTGATATCGATCTCACAGAGACACTGTCATGGTTAAAAATAATGTTAACAGCTTACAGAAAAACTCAAACGAACTTTTTGGCCAATCCAATAGCAAAGCATTTAGCCTGCTACCTCCATGAGATGGTCTCTTTGCTTTAATTCATCCAACAATTAACTGCCAGGACAATCTCCCTCAAATATGCACTCATTACATCAGTCTATTGCTTCAGGCCTCTCTTAATTTGGGACTATCAAAGGGGAACTCCTTAATTTGTTACTCAGCTTTTACTGCCTACCATTTGCTTACCTCTAAGACCTATCACTTCATGGGAAATAGATGGGGAAACAGTGGAAACACTGTCAGACTTTATTTGGGGGGGGCTCCAAAATCACTGCAGATGGTGACTGCAGCCATGAAATTAAAAGACACTTACTCCTTGGAAG
>SJYC01015926.1:0-33329 GCA_006408675.1 Madoqua kirkii
TCAGAGTCCAACTCTCACATCCATACATGACCACAGGAAAAACCATAGCCTTTTCTAGACTGACCTTTGTTGGCAAAATAATGTCTCTGCTTTTGAATATGCTATCTAGGTTGGTCATAACTTTTCTTCCAAGGAATAAGCATCTTTTAATTTCATGGCTGCAATCACCATCTACAGTGATTTTGGAGCCCCCCAAAATAAAGTCTGACACTCTTTCCCCATCTATTTGCCATGAAGTGATGGAACCGGATGCCATGATCTTCGTTTTCTAAATGTTGAGCTTTAAGCCAACTTTTTCACTCTCCTCTTTCACTTTCATCAAGGGGCTCTTTAGTTCCTCTTCACTTTCTGGCATAAGGGTGGTGTCAGCTGCATATCTGAGGTTATTCATATTTCTCACGGCAATCTTGATTCCAGCTTGTGTTTCTTCCAGTCCAGCGTTTCTCATGATGTACTCTGCATATAAGTTAAGTAAGCAGGGTGACAATATACAGCCTTGATGTATTCCTTTTCCTATTTGGAACCAGTCTGTTGTTCCATGTCCAGTTCTAACTGTTGCTTCCTGACCTGCATACAGATTTCTCAAGAAGCAGCTGTGCTCATTTTCAAGATTGTTTTGAGTATTCCAAGGCCTTCACACTTCCATGTGAATTTTAGGATAATCTTGCTAATTTCTGCAACAATAACAACAGCAAAAAAGATGGTTAAGAATTCTGTTATGTACTGAGGAATATAGTGTTATAGGGCTTCCCAGGTGGCGCTAGTGGTAAAGAACCCACCTGCTGATGCAGGAGCCGAAAGAGAGACTGGTTCGATCCCTGAGTTGGGAAGATCCCCTGGAGAAACAAATGGCAACCCACTCCAGTATTCTTGCCTGGAGAGTTCCATGGACAGAGGAGCCTGGCAAGCTACAGTCCAAAGGGTCACAAAGAGTTGGACATGAGTGAAGTGACTTAGCTTGCATGTATTGTTATAGAAACTAGGCAATGAAGAGACTACAAAAATGAAGCCTAGCCATTAATCTTAAAAGACCAACCTTGGGGCTTCCTTAGTGGTCCAGTGGTTAAGAATCCAGCTTACAATGCAGGGGACACAGGTTCAACCCCTGGTTGGGGAACTAAGATCCCACATGCTGCAGAGCAACTAAGCCTGAGCACGGCAATTAGAGAGTCTGTGAGCCACAATGTAAGATCCTGCATGATACAATGAAGATCCCATGTGCCATGCAGCCAAATAAATATTTTTTTAAAAAGAGCCAAAATTCTAGGAATAATATAAATACATCAGTTATCAGCTTACTACCTCTTAGCTCCAAATTTGTTCTTCAGTATATGTCTCTGCGAATGGACAGAATTATTTTTAAGTGCCTCCTCTTTACTGTGAGCATGAGGCTGTGCTTTCTCAGGAGAGGCTGTTGGAGGCTGTCTCCTGCTCTTTCCCCTCTTCCAGCTGCTGCACAATGAGTAGCTAGAGTGGGTATAAAATATCTAGTGGAGCTCTGCTTTAGCCACATGCCCAGAATGTGAGGTCACTAGCTGACATTGCGGCCTCAGCCTCACATGGCAATAAGCTTCCCACAGCACTCCCAGCTTTGATACAGAAGCTAGTTTTTCACAGGTTTCCTGCCCATAGCATGAGAGCCCTCATTCCCTATACAGTCCCACCTATGGATTGCTGGAAGCCTGGAAGATTTCACTGAGCTATTACTTCCTTCTCTAGTTCCAGTGGCCTGCCTGTTCCCAGGGCTCCCATCCCCAGTGCACACTAATTTCTCTGGCTGCTGATTAATTATCCTTGGTTCACCCCATACAAGGATGCCTCCTGCTTGCTCAGTGACCTCAGTCAGCTCTGGCTAAAACAATCAGTGAACTTTTCTGCTATCCAGTGGCTTGAACTGTCCCTTCTTTAGTGAGGTCTGAAGCTTGGGTAGGAGAATCCCTTCCAACTTTGTTCTTCCATTGCTACTGTACCTTGTATAAGAAAACCTATACAGTTTTCTTATACTTGTATGACAAACATAGACAGCTTATTAAAAAGCAGAAATATTACCTTGCTGACAAAGGTCCATGTAGTCAAAGCTATGGTTTTTCCAGTAGTCATGTACGGATGTGAGAGTTGGACCATAAAGAAGGCTGAGTGCTGAAGAACTCATGCTATCAAACTGTGGTGCTGGAGAAGACTCTTGAGGGTCCCTTAGGCAGCAAGGAGATCAATCCAATCAATCTGAAAGGAAATCAACCCTGAATATTTATTGGAAGGACTGATGCTGAAGCTGAAGCTCCAATACTTTGGTCACCTGATGTGAAGAGCCAACTCAATGGAAAAGACTCTGATGCTGGGAAAGACTGAGGCAGGAGGAGAAGGGCCAACAGAGGATGACATGGTTAGATGGTATTATCAACTCAAGAAACAGGAGTTTGAGCAAATTCTGGGAGATAACAAATGACAGGGAAGCCTCGTCTGCTACAGGCCATGGGGTTGCAGAGTCAGACATGACTGAAGCACTGAATAGCTACAACAATATACTTATTTATCAGAATTTAATAATTCTTCATATTACGTGTCCTCTGTTTAACCCATTGTGACTGGGCCCACACCAATACAACAATTATCCTTTGCAAGTCAGAATAAAGTAAGAGATCTGAACATACAGTGAGGATTTGTAGCTCTGTTGATGGAATCAGGAAAGGTTTCATGAGGGAGTACAATTTGAGATGAGTTCTGAAGGGTAGATAAAGTTTTCCTTGAATTTGCCGTTTAGGTAGCTTGTGTTTTAAGGTGGTCGCCTCAGATCTCCATTTAAAGGGTAAAGACATCTCCAGTTTTAATTTGTATTATTTGTCCCAAACAAGCTGTTCTTTACTCCTGACGAGTTCCCCAGGTTTTATTGCTGGTCTGTTTTTGGAGTTGCTAACGAAGGTGTTAGAGATATGCAGAAGAGATACCTGTGCTTGAGTGGGTAGCCCATTTCCCCCCAGGAGGTTTTTAAATGGCAGCATCACATTAGAATTACTTAACCAAATATTTAAAAGAAGGGCTTTGGTGGAATGTTTAAAAATGAGCACCCACAGCCATATGGACCAATTAGTTTCTTCTCCAAAAGTTTGTTGCATAGATGTGGCCTGTGTTTTGGAGGGAACTTTTCCTTGAAGTAGTCATTACACCATTTTACTTTCTATAGGAATGCCAAGTACACTTCACTTTTCATTTCCTTTTTTGCTTGCCAAGGCCTTTTAATTTCATTCATCTTTTCACAAATATCTAATAATGATTTGCAGAGCTATCAAAGCATGGCCACTGCACCTGTATATTTGGCATCAGTTGGGAGCTTATTAGAAAAACAAATTTTGGGGGCCCACGTTGAATCAGAATCTCTGAGGGTTGGGGCCCTGAATATAACTCTCTCAATAGCTCTCTTGATGATTCTTACACATACTAACGTTTGAGAAGCACTAATTAAATTTTTATTGATTACATTTCACTTGAGACACAGTCTAGAATTTAAAAAGCATCTGGAATCTTAAGTAATTTGATCACATTGGGTGTGTGTCTCCAACATTTCTGATAGCTTGGCATCTAACTTTGGCTTAAAATATTTTTACCGATGGTGTTTACTACCACACAAGGTAACAATATTTTGAGATAATTCTAATCATTGGAAATGTCTCATATTATGCATTTATACCAGATTGAATTAACTGCATCTTTTGCTCATTGTTCCTGATATTCTTCCCGAGAAGTACGAAATAAATCTGATTTCCTTTATACAGCCCAGATGTTTAGATATCTGAGGCCACTGTCTGCTCTCTCCTAAGAATTTTCTTCCCAAGAGAGAATATTCTTAGTCCTTTTACTTTCACACTTGATAATGCCTTTTGGATCCTCCCCTCTTAGAATGACTATATATCAACATGCTGCTTAAAATGTCACTTTCAGAATCAAATATAAAGTGCTTCGTGGAGTCTGTCCAATGATGGCTATTACAAGACTGTTCTATATGCTGTGGAAAGTAAACCATTCTCCTACGCTTTAGAAAGTTGAATACCAAGCCCAATTTTGTTGCTGTGGGTATGAACAGATTACTCAATTTATGTGGATTTAGTTTTATTTAACAGTATATATTGTGATTACTATGTGGCATTTAAACCTGAGGAAATGCTAATGTTTAGAGAATAGGCATGGCTTGTGGTGCTCACTTGCTTTGTCATGTTCAGCTCTTTGCAACCCTATGGACTGTAGCCCACCAGGTTCCTCTGTCCATAGAATGTTCCAGGCAAGAATACTGGAATGGGTTGCAATTTCCTTCCCAGGGGATCTTCCTGACCCAGGGATTGAACCCATGACTCCTGCATCTCCTGCGTTGGCAGAAAGATTCTTTACCGCTGAGTCCCCTGGAAAACCCAGGCATTCCTCCTAGAGCCATTGAAAATAATTGAAATGGAGTTGTCAAAAAGGCAGGAAGAGAACCAATAGGAACAGCTGACACATATCTGATTCCTTCCCTCGACAGGTGTATCTTATGAGCTCAGCTTGAACAAGTTGCAGGAACCTGGGCCCCTGGGCTCCAAGGCAGGATGCTTCTTACACGAGGGACCAGAGTTTTCTGTAGGGAATCACTGGGTAATTAGTACATGCAGTTTTCCGATGGTGTGCAAGGAGTAAAAATTAATAAACAGAGACATCAATTAAAATAGAGTCAGGAGGCCAGAAGGGGAAGCTCTCATACTCTATGCTGCTGCTGCTGCTGCTAAGTCCCTTCAGTCGTGTCCAACTCTGTGCGACTCCATAGACCACCAGGCTCCGCTGTCCCTGGGATTCTCCAGGCAAGAACACTGGAGTTGGTTGCCATTTCCTTCTCCAATCTTATACTCTAAGAGGCTAATGGCATTCAACCGGAAGGAAAACCACTTCCTCTTGTTGCCTGGCAAGAACTCAACCAATGAGAGACTCTCACAATTCAGCCAATGAGAAGCCCTTACACTTTGACTCTCAGCTCTTCAGTGGACTCTTATTTCCCATAAACCTGGCAACTTTCTTTACCTCTCTTTAAAAGAGTTCTCCTCTCTTTGTTGTGGTGGCTCACCATGGTTATAGACCCCAAATTTCGAATCCTTCTTGATTCCAATTAAGCCCTGTGTTTGCTGGAGAAATAACTGGTAATGTGTGTTAGTTAAACATTTTGGTGCTCCACATGGGAATCCAGAGAAGGCCCCTGTTGACTTCCAGGCTGGTAAGCAAACAGGTATAGTATTTACATTGAGCACATTTTTGCACAAAGCTTTTGTCAAAGACCCCGGCGTTTTGGAGTAAGCCTTTCTCCTGTTTTTCAGCCTCTTTCCTCTTTGTGTTTTGAAGCTCTTCAGATTTTATTTCGAATCTATTTTCAGGTGCCACCGATTCTGATTAAGGCCTTGTTCTGTATACAAGTACTCATTTGGTGCTTTAGCAACAAACAGGCAGTTCCAACTGAAACTGTGTTAGCCTTCAGCTTGATTCCTTTTGAAATAGAAGTTATCCCTCCTGAAATTGGCTGGCCTTTGGCCTGTTCCTTGTGGAACATGAGCTATTTCATTGGAACTGTGTTGATTCAACCTTCAGCCTGATTTCTTTTGCAGTAGGGGCTGTTCTCCTGGATCTGTGCTTGTTTACCCTTTGTCCTCACTCCCTTGGGAATGGCTATTTAATTAGAACTGTGCAGTGCAGCCTTTAGCTTGGCTTTTTTGGGACCAGACGGTTCCCTTGGGACTGACTGGTATTAGGCCTGCAGGCTATTTGAACTGTTTGATCTGTTTAGACTGTTAGAAAATTCTTTAACTTTAGAGAAAAACTTCTGAGAAATGAGATTCTAGTTATCTAAATGTTCTGAGGATACCATCCCCAGGGACCCTGGCCAATTTTATGTTTAAAAACCATGACCCTTCCTCACATGCGTTTGGTTAAGACTGAGCTCCATGAAATTAAAAGACACTTCTTGGAAGAAAAGTTATGACCAACCTAGATAGCATATTCAAAAGCAGAGGCATTACTTTGTCAACAAAGGTCCGTCTAGTCAAGTCTGTGGTTTTTCCAGTGGTCATATATGGATGTGAGAGTTGGACTGTGAAGACAGCTGAGCACAGAAGAATTGATGCTTTTGAACTGTGGTGTTGGAGAAAACTCTTGAGAGTCCCTTGGACTGCAAGGAGATCCAACCAGTCCATTCTGAAGGAGATCAGCCTTGGGATTTCTTTGGAAGGAATGATGCTTAAGCTGAAACTCCAGTACTTTGGCCACCTCATGTGAAGAGTTGACTCATTGGAAAAGACCCCGATGCTGGGAGGGATTGAGGGCAGGAGGAAAAAGGGATGACAGAGGATGAGATGGCTGGATGGCATCACTGACTCGATGGATGTGAGTTTGCGTGAACTCCGGGAGTTGGTGATGGACAGGGAGTCCTGGCGTGCTACGATTCATGGGGTCTCGAAGAGTCGGACACAACTGAGTGACTAAACTGAACTGAGCTAACCAAAGGCAATTTAGAACATCACTGGCCGTTATGGGGAACTGTTGAAACACCCAAACTTACTTTTCTTAAAACCAAATTTGACGCTGTAGCTCTAAAATTTCCCAGACTGGACAGAATGCTTATTTTGATTGGTTTTTGAGGCAGGAAGCAGGAGGAGAAGATGGACGACAGAGGATGAGATGGTTGGATGGCATCACCAACTCAATGGACATGAGTATGAGTAAATTCTATGAGTTGGTGATGGACAGGGAGAACTGGCGTGTGGCAGTCCATGGGGTTGCAAGGTGTCGGACAAGACTGAGTGACTGAATTGAACTTGAGGCTTCCAAATGTTATCAGGAGCCTAAAATTACCTCTCTGCAAAATAAGATTTTACAATTAACTGTGGCAAATGATTCAAGAAAGGTAAGGTGGCTTCTGAAGCCTCAACTCCTCTTCCCTGGCTCCTTTTCTCAGGCTCTGCCTCCAGCACTATCTTCTTCCTCTCCCTTGTTTCCTTATGTTCAGGCCCTAACTCCAATGCCATCTTCCTCCTTCCATTCTACACCACTTACTTCCCCTCTATACCCTCGGTTTTAGTGTACCAATTCTCTTGTCAACCCCCCCCCCCTTTTCTGTGAAACTCTCCCCACTCCTTTTCCTTTTAATCTATTAGAACCTGTCCCTTTAATAGTAAGCTTTTTGAGGATCCAGAGACTAAACGCTTAATTTATTATATTCCTTGGACTAAAGCTGAACTGCAGGCCACAAAGACTTTTCTCAAAGGAACTGAAGATCCTCACAGATGTACTGAGGAATGTAACATAGTCATTCAAACTCTTCAACTTTATTTCTCTGACTTATATCAGTTAGTTCATGTACTTGTTAATGAAGCCTAGGCCTAGCATTGTATAAAAAGGACTAATTTGAAAAGCTTTGAAAGGTCTCTAGAGTCACAACCAGAAACCCAGCCTGTTAACTTTCAGTTTTATGCAATCACTAGGCAGCTTCATCTGGCAATTCCTGGACTTCTCCAAAGCCTGTTGATTGGAACGAAATTCAGGCTTGCACACAAAAATCTGACAAAACTGTCCATAATTATTACAGTAGACTTCAGAATATTTTTTAGAGAATTCTGATCTTCCTTCCTTCATTCCACTTGGATAGCTTTCTAACAATAACTCTGTTTATTAGTGGTCTCAACTATGGCTTTTCCCTTCTATTTAAAAAGGACTAAAATTAAAAACTAGGTCCACTCCAGATTTAATCTGGCTAACAAGGTCTCTCACAATCTAGATTAATCCCCTAAAAAGAAGACTGCTAGAATTCTTCATCTTCATCAAATGAAAGCCCCTTACCTAAAACAAGCAACAGTTAGAACTGCACATGGAACAACAGACTGGTTCCAAAGAGGAAAAGGAATACGTCAAGGCTGTATATTGTAACCCTGCTTATTTAACCTATATGCAGAGTACATTGTGAGAAACACTGGGCTGGATGAAGCACAAGCTGGAATCAAGATTGCTGGGAGAAATATCAATAACCTCAGATATGCAGATAACACCACCCTTATGGCAGAAAATGAACTAAAGAGCTTCTTGATGAACATGAAAGAGGAGAGTGAAAAAGTTGGCTTAAAGCTCAACATTCAGAAAACTATCATGGCATCTGGTCCCATCACTTCATGGTAAATAGATGGGGAAACAATGGCTGGCTTTATTTTAGGGGGCTCCAAAATCACTGTAGATGGTGATTGCAGCCATGAAATTAAAAGACGCTTACTCCTTGAAAGGAAAGTTATGACCAACCTAGACAGCATATTCAAAAGCAGAGACATTATTTTGCCAACAATGGTCCATCTAGTCAAGGCTGGTTTTTCCAGTAGTTGTGTATGTATGTGAGAGTTGGACTATAAAGAAAGCTGAATGCTGAAGAATTGATGCTATTGAACTGTGATGTTGGAGAAGACTCTTGAGAGTCCCTTGGACTGCAAGGAGATCCAGCCAGTCCATCCTAAAAGAGATCAGTCCTGGGTGTTCACTGGAAGGACTGATGTTGAAGCTGAAACTCCAGTACTTTGGCCACCTGATGTGAAGAACTGACTAACTGGAAAAGACCCTGATGTTGGGAAAGATTGAGGGCAGGAGGAGAAGGGAATGACAGAGGATGAGATGGCTGGATGGCATCACCAACTTAGTGGACATGAGTTTGGATAAACTCCGGGAGTTGGTGATGGACAGGGAGTCCTGGTGTGCTGCGGTTCATGGGGTCACAGAGTCAGACACAACTGAGTGACTGAACTGAACCAAAAACAAAGTCCTTCTGGTTTCTGGTATTATTACAATGGGCCAGGATATTAGAAAAGGGGTTGGTATAAATTTAAGTACAGCTCTTCAAGCACATTCAGCCTTTGAAGCAGCGTTTTTAACGCCCTACCCATTCTCAAGACATGTCTCAAAGAACTATTTGGGGCTCTTCCCAGTCCTCCCTCTTAATTGGCTTGCAGGAACATTTCTCCAGATTGAGGGAGACTCTTCCAGACCTAAATGACACACTAGCAACACTCTTGTTGCTCCATCCCTCTACCATAAAGAGTTCCTGCCTCGGAGTACTAAAACATTTCAAATAGTGGGGCTCTCTAATGAACCTTAGAAGATTCCTGTCCCTGAGCCTATTTCCTTTAGTTAAGGCCCTTAGTTCCACCACCCCATTCATTTTTTAGATAAATATCATGCTAGAATTTCTCTCTCTTAAAAGGAGGAAATGATTCCAGAATTTGACAATAGTCATCAAAACAGTCAACCAGGGGAATTAAATGAGCCTTTAATGTCTTCTGTTTGCTCTGTGACATTTCCAAAAATGTACCTCATTTTGGAAACAATGATCAATTTATCCCCACTGAATCACCTATCACCTTCCTTATGGGCAAAAGGTCTAAGTGATGCTGGCAAAATCCACAGCATACCTCCCATCAAGATTCAAATAGGTCCCTCAGAACCTCTCTCCAGAAATAATCAATATCCTCTATGTATAGAAGCCTTTAAAGATATAAAGCCCACAATAGAAAATGCAAGGTCAAGGCCTCATTATCCCTTGTACTAGTCCCTGAAATACTTCTGCTTTGCTGCTGAGAAAACTGAAGGGAAGTTTGGTTAGAACCTCTGAGCAATAAACATTGCTATCCCTTCACACCCTGCTGTTTCTAACCCTCACACCCCTACTAACACTCACTCCTACCAAAAGCAAATTTTTAACTGTAATTGATGTATGCAGTGCATTTTTTAATATTCCAGTTGATGAAGTTAACCAATAGTTCTTTGTGCTAACTTGGAGAAAAAAAAAAAATTCACCTGGACAGTAATGCCTCAAGGTTTTATTGAATCCTTTTTGTTTCCCAGAAATCCTGAAGGCCAACCTGGATAATATAAAATTTCCTAGGGTTTGTATTTTATTGAAATATGTGACTGATTTTCTCCTTTGCTCTCCTTCTCAAGCCTTCTCACAGGAAAACATCATCCCTTTGCAGCTTTTAGTCTTAAAGGGACATAAGTTCACCAAAGGAAGATTAGTTTGCCCAAACCTGGATTTGATTGATATTTAGGGCATTTGATATCAGAACAAGGGCTATATCTAAATTGAGATAGATTTCACGGTGTCTTAAGTTTTCCCAAACCCCAAACTAATTACCAATTGTGATTTTTTTGGCTACTTGGTTATTGCTGAAATTGACCAAATTTAACAGCCATAGATTGGACAATCTGTTGGCCAAATCTTAATCTCTTATGCTAAATCTTTATTTGTTTTACTAAAGAACAACAGCGCTGACCCAATTTTATGGAAAGAACTAGACAACATAACCTGTAAGACTTCCAGAAAGTGGGCATAGAGGGAACATACCTTAATATAATAAATGCTCTATGTGACAGAAAGAGGAGAGTGAAAAAGTTGGCCTAAAGCTCAGTATTCAGAAAACTAAGATTATGGCAGTCTGGTCCCATCACTTCATGGCAAATAGATGGGGAAACATTTGAGACAGTGGCTGACTTTATTTTTTTGGACTCCAAAATCACTGCAGATGGTGATTGCAGCCATGAAATTAAAAGATGCTTACTCCTTGGAAGGAAAGTTATAACTAAACTAGACAGAATATTAAAAGGCAGAGACATTACTTTGTCAACAAAGGTCTATCTAGTCAAGGCTATGGTTTTTCCACTGGTTATGTATGGATGTGAGAATTGGACTATAAGGAAAGCTGAACACAGAAGAATTGATGCTTTTGAACTGTGGTGTGAGAGAAGACTCTTGAGAGTCCCTTGGACTGCAAGGAGATTCAGCCAGTTCATCCTAAAGGAAATCAGTCCTAGGTGTTCATTGGAAGGACTGATGTTGAAGCTGAAACTCCAATACTTTGGCCATCTGATGCAAAGAGCTGACTCATTTGAAAGGACTCTGATGTTGGGAAAGATTGAGGGCAGGAGGAGAAGGGGACGGCAGAGGATGAGATGGTTGGATGGCATCACTGACTCAATGGACGTGAGTTTGGGTAAACTCTGGGAGTTGGTGATGGACAGGGATGCCTAGCATGCTGCGGTTCATGGGGTCACAAAGAGTTGGACATGACTGAGCGACTGAACTGAACATCAACAGTAAAAAACAAAGTATTTCCCCTAGGATTAGGAACAATACAAGGATGTCCATGTTCATCACATAAACCTGTGATGAGAGGAAAAGGAGAGATGAACCTGAATCAACAGCAATGTGCTGTGCTTTCCATGTTTTTCCATGCTTGTTTTCATGGATATGCTGGATGCCTTTAAAGAGCAGAAGATGAGGGAAGGGTTGAAGCCCCAGGAGAAAAAATTCCAAAAGGTGATCAACAGAGTCAAATAATGTAGAAAAGTTAACAAAACTAACAAGGGCAGAAAGATATTCAACCGGATAGGTTACTTTTGTTGAAAGTAATAGAAAAGTGAATTTAAAATGGCTGGAAAAAATTTTGTCCACACAACTTCTTCAAGAATAGCTTACTCAGGATTCTGAATCTTTCTCTGAGATTTTCTGGGCTTTTCCATTCTGCTTGTGTTTGATTTATCCTCAGCTTGACTTTTCTCATGACTGCTAAAGGGCACTGATGTCACTTTCTGGGAAAGAGAGCATTTAAGTTCCTTAACTACTGATTGAAAGTTCTGACCTTTGCTTTCATTGGATTGCTTCTAGACCAGTAGTGGGGAGTGAGGAGGGAGGAGGGGGGTGTTTTGTATTATAGAAAGAGAGATGGGGTAATTGATTTAAAAAAAAATCTCTTTCAAATCTGATGACTAGATAGTGGGAGAAGAGTGGTTTGCCATTTGAGAAAAGAAACCTCTAGGCTTCATTGTCCTCATGCCTAGTGTCCTCAGCTAAAAATAATACAGATTTCTCATGCTATCTGACAGTAGAGAATTCCTATGAAAGCTTTTGTGAGCTGCAGTGGTGTAAAGTGAAGAAGCAATTATTTTAGGACTCATCTTACTAGTGGATGCACAAAACACATCTCGCTAAGGCACAGATGCTCGCAGGCACAGTTCAAAGCTTTGGCAGCTAGAGGCTGAGATACTGAGTGTAGTTTGTTGGGATGGAGCTTGGCAGTGCCACTGTCATTTCTTAGGATGCTCACTGCCTTTGTAACAGCTCGCTGCAAAACAAACCCTGAATGCTGTTTTCACTTTTTGTCTCTCTCTTTTGGGGGAAATTTCTTTTGGATAGCAAAAACAGGTGCTCATGTAGGTCTTTCATAAAAGTGAAGTGGCATAAAGTGAACTTTCCAAACTCAGGGCATACCTGTGCACTTCCTTTCAGTGAAAGTTCTAGGTAGGGCTCTGGATTGGTTCCTTTGCCTTTTGTGAACCAATCTCAGAAGACAAGGGGGTGAAATACTCTGATTGGAGGACCAAGTTGTGTGTTTGTAGCTGTAGGGAGATGGGAAGTGTCAGCACCCCCAAACCATATAGGGGTGGTGGTGGAAATATTTTTAAATTAGATTGAGATGGTATTGCATAGCTCTATAAATTTACTAAAAGTCATTGTATACTAATAATGGTCAGATTTTAGAATATGTAAATTATGACTCAATTAAGCTGTTCTAAAAAGCCTGAAAAACATCTATTTCTGCTTTATTGTCTATGCCAAAGCCTTTGACACTAAAGTGTGGAAAATTCTGAAAGAGATGGGAATACTAGACCACCTGGCCTGCCTCTTGAGAAACCTATATGCGGGTCAGGAAGCAACAGTTAGAATTGGACATGGAACAACAGACTGGTTCCAAATAGGAAAAGGAGTCCGTCAAGGCTGTATATTGTCATCGGGCTTATTTAACTTATATGCAGAGTACATCATGAGAAACGCTGGGCTGGAAGAAGCACAAGCTGGAATCAAGATTGCTGGGAGAAATATCAATAACCTCAGATATGCAGATGACACCACCCTTATGGCAGAAAGTGAAGAGGAACTAAGAAGCCTGTTAATGAAAGTGAAAGAGGAGAGTGAAAAAGTTGGCTTAAAGCTCAACAGTGGAAACAGTGTCAGATTTCTTTTTTGGGGGCTCCAAAATCACTGCAGATGGTGATTGCAGCCATGAAATTAAAAGACGCTTACTCCTTGGAAGAAAATTTATGACTAACATAGGTAGCATATTCAAAAGCTGAGACGTTACTTTGCCAACAAAGGTACATCTAGAAAAGGCTATGGTTTTTCCAGTGGTCATGTATGGATGTGAGAGTTGGACTGTGAAGACAGCTGAGTGCCGAAATTGATGCTTTTGAACTGTGGTGTTGGAGAAGAATCTTGAGAGTCCCTTGGACTGCAAGGAGATCCAACCAGTCCATTCTGAAGGAGATCAGCCCTGGGATTTCTTTGGAAGGAATGATGCTTAAGCTGAAACTCCAATACTTTGGCCACCTCATGCGAAGAGTTGACTCATTGGAAAAGACTGATGCTGGGAGGGATTGGGGGTAGGAGGAGAAGGAGACGACTGAGGATGAGACGGCTGGATGGCATCACTGATTCGATGAGTCTGAGTGAACTCCAGGAGTTGGTGATGGACGGGGAGGCCTGGCATGCTGCGATTCATGGGGTCGCAAAGAGTCGGATACGACTCAGCGACTGAACTGAACTGAAAAAGCCTGAAAATCACAAATTCACTTATATGTTTGTCACTAAGATATAAAAATATTCAAGGAATTTAACCTTTCAGTTTTCAAATTCTTTCAATGTTTAATGAGGAAAGTGAGTCTAGAAACATTTAATAAGTGACCTTATCTAAAGAATAAAATATTTACCACTTTGCCATTTTAGAAACTGTCTTCCTGAATGAAAACATTTTTGAATGCTTAGTCACTCAGTCGTGTCTGACCCTATTTTGTACTGTAGCTTGCCAGGCTCCTCTGTCCATGGGGTTTTCCAGGCAAGAATACTGGAATAGGTTGGTATTTTCTTCTCCAAGGGATCTTCCCGACCCAGGGATCGAACCCAAGTCTCTTCTGTCTCCTGTGTTGTGGGTGGATTTTTTACCACTGAGCCACTGGGGAATGAGTTAAATTAGAGCCCAATGACTGCCTATGAAGAAATTAAAATATTAATAAGAAAACTGAGAGATATTGCCTATGATATATTTGGCAAAACAGAAAAATTTTAATGATGGCATGATGAAATAAAAATATACCACATGTAATACACATACACACAGTAAGTAATTTATTTTCAAGGGTAATTTTACGTTTCTTTACCTCATCTTATTCTATGTGCTCCTGAGGGAGCAATGAATGAAGAATTTTACCACACAATGGCAAAAAGATCATCAAAACCTAATATGAACTATCTAGGAGAGATTGTTGTGAAGACGCTCAGTTGTGTCTGACCCTGTGACTCCATGGACTGTAGCCCACCAGGCTCCTCCATCCATGGAATTTTCTAGGTAAGAGTACTGGAGTGGCTTGCCACTTCTTTTAACAGTATTTTCAAATATTGCACGTTAGAATTTCCTTTTGGCATTCCTCTCATTATTTTATTGCTCTGATAATCGATATGTTCTTCTTTTCATTTGAATGAAAAACCTTCTACATGTTACTTTGGGACAAAAATAGGGAAAATGTTTGGCTCTGTTCTGAAAACGTGCTGTAGCTTAACTGACAACCATTATTTCTATGTTTCTGCTGATTCCTGGGCTGTGTAATGGGAGGCCCTCAGATGAGTTTGAAGGATAAAACTTCCACATAAGAAAATATGACTATTTTTTCCCCCTGTTAGGGTTGGTGCCAGGAAGAGAAGAGCTAAAAGCAGGAGACAGTTGCAGAAATGATCACAGGGCTTTTTAGGAACAAGAATTTAAAATTTTGGTTTTCAGATGTTTATATATCTCTAGAATAAATTTCCTCCACATTCTCCCAAAGTTGACAGAGTCAGGTCTTCTCAAAAGCATGTATACAAGTATGTACATAAATTTTTTTTTTATGGATGGTTGAAGTAATGAGACAGAGAAAAGCAGAAAAAGAAGCTGAGTTCCTTTTGTGAACCTTTTTGGACTGAAGAGTTAATGTGAAATGGTAATTCAGTAGGTGCAGAACCAAAAATGATGTCAAGACCTTAAACTTCTTGGAAATTCTTAGAAATCTGAGAAAGAGTAAAACTCCTTGTTCCCCTTCATGGATGAACTGAGAACTTCCAGATACAAGTTGGGCTTCAAAGAGGCAGAAGAACGAGAGATCAAATTGCCAACATTCGTTAAATCATAGAAAAAGGAAGGGAGTTCCAGGAAAACATCTATTTCTGTTTCATTGACTATGCTAAAGCTTTTGACTGTGTGGATAACAACAGATTGTGGAAAATTATTAGAGAGGGGAATACCAGACTGTCTTACCTGTCTCCTGAGAAACCTGTATTGTGGGTCAGGAAGCAACAGACATGGAACAACTGACTGGTTCAAAATTGGGAAAGACGTACAACAAGGCTGTGTATTGTCACTCTGCTTATTTAACTTACATGCAGTGTCAGTTCAGTTCAGTTACTCAGTTGTGTCCAACTCTTTGTGACCCCAAGGAAGCACGCCAGGCTTCCCTGTCCATCACCAACTCCTGGAGCTTGCTGCAACTCATGTCCATTGAGTCAGTGATGTCATCCAACCATCTCATTCTCTGTCATTCTCTTCTTCTTCCTTCCTTCAGTCTTTCCCAGCATCAGGGTCTTTTCTAACGAGTCAGTTCTTCACATCAAGTGGCCAAAGTATTGGCCCTTCAGCATCAGTCTTTCCAATGAATACTCAGGAATGATTTCCTTTAGGATTGACTGGTTTGATTTCATTGCAGTCTAAGGATGAAAGAGGAGAGTGAAAAAGTTGGCTTGAAACTCAACATTAAAAAAACTATGATCATAGCATCTGGTCCCATCACTTCATGACAAATGGATGGGGAAACAATGGAAACAGTGACAGATTTCATTTTCTTGGGCTCTAAAATTACTGTGGGTGGTGACTGCAGCCATGAAATTAAAAGACACTTGCTTCCTGGAAGAAAAGTTATGACAAAACTAGATGGTGTAATAAAAAGCAGAGACATCACTTTGCTGACAAAGGTCTGTCTAGTCAAATCTATGGTTTTTCCAGTAGTCATGTGCTGATGTGAGTTGGACCATAAAGAAGGCTAAGCACTGAAGAATTGATGATTTTGAATTGTGGTGTTTGAGAATACTCTTGAGAGTCTCTTAGACTTCTAGGAGATCCAACCAGTCAATCATAAAGGAAATCAATCCTGAATATTCATTGGAAGGACTGATGCTGAAGCTAAAGATCCAATACTTTGGCCACCTGATGTGAAGAGCAGACTCATTGGAAAAGACCCTAATGTTGGGAAAGATTGAGGGCAAGAGGAGAAGGGGGAAACAGACAATGAGATGGTTGGATGGCATCACTGACTCAATGGACACGAGCTTGAACAAACTCAGGGAGATAGTGAAGGACAGGAAGCCTGGCCTGATGCTGTCTGTGGGATCACAAAAATTCAGACATGACTTGAAATGATGAAAAGTGAAAGTCACTTAGTCGTGTCCAACTCTTTGTGACACCATGGCCTGTATCCTGCCAGACTCCTCTATCCATGGAATTCTCCAGGCAAGATTACTGGACTGGTTAGCCATTCCCTTTTCCAGGGGTTCTTCCCAACCCAGGGACTGAACCCAGGTTTCCTGAATTGCAGGTGGATTTTTTTTTACCATCTGAGCCACCAGGGAAAGCAACAACAACAAAACTCCTTGGTAATGGGTTAAAAAAGAAAGCATCAAAACATTTTGTTTGTATTACCACATACTATTTCTTTTGTTTTCAGAGGTCAGTGAAAAGTTGTATGATGAGGCATACATTGTGAAATACTTGGATGTACTTCTTTCTTTGGCTATATGAATACTATAAACCTGACCCAAGAAATATATTAAGTTGGCTTAAAACTCAACATTCAGAAAACTAAGATCATGGCGTTGGGTCTCATCACTTCATGGCAAATAGATGAGGATACAATGGAAATAGTGACAGACTTTATTTTGGGGGGCTCCAAAATCACTGCAGATGGTGACTGCAGCCATGAAATTAAAAGGCATTTATTTCTTTTAATAAAAGTTATGACCAACCTAGACAGCATATTAAAAAGCAGAGATATTACTTTGCCAACAAAGGTCCATCTAGTCAAAGCTATAGTTTTTTTAGTAGTCAGGTATGGACATGAGAGTTGGACTATAAAGAAAGTTGAGTACCAAAGAATTGATGCTTTTGAACTGTGGTGTTGGAGAAGACTCTTGAGAGTCCCTTGGACTGCAAGGAGATCCAACAGGTCCATCCTAAAGGAAATCAGTCCTGAATATTTATTGGAAGGACTGATGCTGAAGCTGAAACCCCAATGCTCTAGCCATCTGAGACAAAGAACTGACTCATTGGAAAAGACCCTGATGCTGGGAAAGATTGAAGTGGGAGGAGAAGGGGATGACAGAGGATGAGATGGTTGGATGGCATCACTGACTCAATGGACATGAGTTTGGGTAGACTCCGGGAGTTGGTGATGGACAGGGAGGCCTGGTGTGCTGCAGTCCATGGGGTTGCAAAGAGTTGGACATGACTGAACAGCTGAGCTGAAGAAATATTTTTAGAGAAGAGAATTGGAATCTATATAGGGGTACAGATGTACCACTGCCTTATGGTAATATTTTGGAATATACCATTTGAATCTGTATACCATTCAAATATACCATTTGAATATTTGGTAATATACCATTGGAATATGTATAGGTGTACCACTGCCTTATGGTAATATTTTCTTGAATCTTGTAACAGTATTAGATCAGTGAGGCCACATCTAGTTTATGCTTTTAGGATAACTTGAGTGTAATTTATCAATTATATTCTCTTCTGTATATTCCCAGGTCTGTTCTCCAGTGCTTCTCTGGTCACTCTCACTCTGCTAACTCATTTCCCTGGTATGAAATTCTGGATTTCTCAATAATGTGCTCATACTGCTGTTTCTCAATTTGTCATTTGGTACTTAAGTTTTCTCAGTGTTTGGTTCAGGAGACTGCAACAATTCTAGGGATTTAGGGCAGGGAATTAGGTGATTACCACATTGCTAGGGGGTTGGGCAGGCAGCAATTTAGTGGGAGGCAAAGGCCACACAAGACTATTGGATTCAATGGCATACCTTGCAGAGTGCATGGCATACCCATTGGGTCCTGAATACACATTGGGATGTGAAGTCTGCCCACTGCAGATGTTCTTATCTGTCCAATCTTGTTTACCAATAGATTCAGCTACAAGGAAATGGCCTGTGCCTCACTAATGCCTTCTAAATCTGAAGTGAGTACATCTTATGATAGAGTTTAAATTATATGCAGAACTGTAGCATCAAGATGAATTGGGAAATGTGGTTGTTTTTAGCTTGTGGCTTCTGTGATTAAGAGGGTACCTTGAAAGGGTGAGAATATATGTTGAGGATCAGGCAATCATACCTAGCACACTCCCAAGTCCCAAACTCTTTCCTTCTCTTCTGCTACATTCCTTGATGGAGTAACACAATAAATTTGGGTTAAATCAACCAGTGTTTATTATGACTGTGCAAGTGCTATGCATTATTAAGCCACGTCATGTATAACATCACTCCTTTTCCTCATATAATACTTTCCCCTGCAGTTAATAATTCTCTCCTCTTTTCATTTGCCAGATTTCCTTGCTGATTTTTTTCAAATACTGTATGTCTGTAACATGCCTGGCAACAGCGTTTTGAATACATGTAAATGCAGCATGAATTGGAGAGGAGGGGTAAATGTGACAGAGTTGGCTTGTATGGCTGGCTGCTGTTGAAAGTAGGGTGGAAAAAAAGTAGTGTAGAGAGTTGGATAAAAAGAGACGTCAATTTTTAGTATTCAGGTTTTCATTTGATCTTCTCCTCTGTTTTTCACACCAGTCTCTGGTATCATGAGGGTCTGGTGCTTCTCTGCTTCAATTTCTAGTCCTTGGTGGATGAGATGGGAAGAGGATCTAGACTTCCAACTACTTAAGGTACAAACCTACAGACCTTCAACTAGGTCCTGGTTTTAGCGTGACCCTTCCCACCTCCAATCCCTCACCCCTACCTTTCTCCATAGGAATTCAGACATCTTAGCTCCGAGCCTCTAACCTACAAATTGGCTGGATTACTGTACCCCTCTGTGTAGACACTGCACGCACACTGCTAAGTTAGTTATCCCTGCTCCATCTTCTCTTCTGCTAAATTTATTAAATATTTTCTGTCTGCTGTGGTCCACTTTTCCCCCTTATAGTTTATCTCCTTTAAAAATTTTTTATTTGCTTTAGAATATCGTGTTGGTTTCTGCAATACATCAACATGACTCAGTTGTATCATCAGATAAACATAGTAGTCGATCATTCATTCTCATTTTTGTATAGTATTGCATGTGGAGAATATGTTACACTTATCCATTCTGCTGTTGATGGACTATCAACATATCAATTATGTAAAAGCGAGAACTTAATATGAAGAATTGGCTGAGTAAGTATAGGAGAACTGAAAAGACAGAAGGGAACGTTAAGGCAATACAAAGCTAATAACTGCAGGAAGTGCTTGTAAGGCTCATGGACAAAGGGAAGGGGTTGAGATGATTAGAAACTGGGTGTTTGATGAAGTAACTCTGCAGAACTAGCATCATGAGAGCCAAAGAGGGGCTGCTGCCCAGCTGGTGCTGGTGCCTCAGGACCTTGGGAGAGGAGTTCCTGAGGGGCCTGAATGGTTCTCATTCTGAGGGGGGATGAGGAGACTGGTTCTGGGAGTGCGGGACAAACTGGAAGCTGCCACCGACTGCTAATATCAGAGTGAAGAATCATTACTGGCATGATGCTGACAGAACAGGGAGCAAAACAAGAAGGAATCCAGGTCCTTTATTGCCGGGGTCCAGCCCCGGTGGATCCAGGGTGATTCGAAGGTGGGGACGGAGTAGGAGTCCTAGGAAAAACTTATCTAATTACTGATAGGGAGGGACTAGGAATTTAGCAGAGAAAAAGAGGCCGAATAACGTGGTTAACACAGGGTGCCAATCACCACCTACGTAGGCCGCAGGCGTCTTCCGGTTCTCCCGAAGGAGAGGAGGCACTGAGGCCCCCCCGGTCTGATCTTAGAAGCCCAGGCAGAATTAGTAGGCTTGGTGGGTCCTATGCACCAGATGGGAATTCGACCAGAAAAATAGTAAGAGAGAGAGAAAGGGGCCGAATAACTTGGGTTACGTGGGGTACCAATAAAATTCCAGACAAGGAACTTGCACCATATTCATGGCGGGCACCCACGCTCCAGATGGGAATTCAGCCAGAAAATTGGGGAGCAGAAAGGAACGACATGAGGGAATCAGTCTTTCCGGAACTGATCCGATTTCTTTATTTTTGGGTTTGCTTATATACCCTTTGTTACATATAGGGATGAATACAGAGTCACGCGGGGGTCAGCAGTCCTGACCTTATTAAAATCAGGTGCTTTACAAAAAAAGTTTTAGGGGTTTTACATCATCTTCAAGCCATTTCTGCCTGCTGACATTTACAACTCTTTCT
This sequence comes from Madoqua kirkii, assembly GCA_006408675.1. Taxonomy (NCBI): domain Eukaryota; kingdom Metazoa; phylum Chordata; class Mammalia; order Artiodactyla; family Bovidae; genus Madoqua; species Madoqua kirkii. The sequence goes on from SJYC01015926.1 coordinate 20,586, forward strand.
TTCTGATAACCAAAAAACTTATTTTTTCCAAGAGTGTTTTTCCTTAAACCAAGCACCACCCTCCAAATAAAGTCGCATTCCTATAGGGTGAGGGTGTAGTGAGTTACAATCAAGAAAGGAATTTATTTAACCCAAGGTTAACATGATTAATCTTAAAGGTTAATACTTATTTCTCCTATATGCTTAAAGGTTAAGACTTATTTCTCCTATAGGTTAATACTTATTTCTCCTATATACTTAAAGGTTAAGACTTATTTCTCCTATAGGTTAATACTTATTTCTCCTATATACTTAAAGGTTAAGACTTATTTCTCCTATATGTTAATACTTATTTCTCCTATATACTTAAAGGTTAAGACTTATTTCTCCTATATGTTAATACTTATTTCTCCTATATACTTAAAGGTTAAGACTTATTTCTCCTATATGTTAATACTTATTTCTCCTATATACTTAAAGGTTAAGACTTATTTCTCCTATATGTTAATACTTATTTCTCCTATATACTTAAAGGTTAAGACTTATTTCTCCTATATGTTAATACTTATTTCTCCTATATACTTAAAGGTTAAGACTTATTTCTCCTATATGTTAATACTTATTTCTCCTATATACTTAAAGGTTAAGACTTATTTCTCCTATATGTTAATACTTATTTCTCCTATATACTTAAAGGTTAAGACTTATTTCTCCTATATGTTAATACTTATTTCTCCTATATACTTAAAGGTTAAGACTTATTTCTCCTATATGTTAATACTTATTTCTCCTATATACTTAAAGGTTAAGACTTATTTCTCCTATATGTTAATACTTATTTCTCCTATATACTTAAAGGTTAAGACTTATTTCTCCTATATGTTAATACTTATTTCTCCTATATACTTAAAGGTTAAGACTTATTTCTCCTATATGTTAATACTTATTTCTCCTATATACTTAAAGGTTAAGACTTATTTCTCCTATATGTTAATACTTATTTCTCCTATATACTTAAAGGTTAAGACTTATTTCTCCTATATGTTAATACTTATTTCTCCTATATACTTAAAGGTTAAGACTTATTTCTCCTATATGTTAATACTTATTTCTCCTATATACTTAAAGGTTAAGACTTATTTCTCCTATATGTTAATACTTATTTCTCCTATATACTTAAAGGTTAAGACTTATTTCTCCTATATGTTAATACTTATTTCTCCTATATACTTAAAGGTTAAGACTTATTTCTCCTATATGTTAATACTTATTTCTCCTATATACTTAAAGGTTAAGACTTATTTCTCCTATATGTTAATACTTATTTCTCCTATATACTTAAAGGTTAAGACTTATTTCTCCTATATGTTAATACTTATTTCTCCTATATACTTAAAGGTTAAGACTTATTTCTCCTATATGTTAATACTTATTTCTCCTATATACTTAAAGGTTAAGACTTATTTCTCCTATATGTTAATACTTATTTCTCCTATATACTTAAAGGTTAAGACTTATTTCTCCTATATGTTAATACTTATTTCTCCTATATACTTAAAGGTTAAGACTTATTTCTCCTATATGTTAATACTTATTTCTCCTATATACTTAAAGGTTAAGACTTATTTCTCCTATATGTTAATACTTATTTCTCCTATATACTTAAAGGTTAAGACTTATTTCTCCTATATGTTAATACTTATTTCTCCTATATACTTAAAGGTTAAGACTTATTTCTCCTATATGTTAATACTTATTTCTCCTATATACTTAAAGGTTAAGACTTATTTCTCCTATATGTTAATACTTATTTCTCCTATATACTTAAAGGTTAAGACTTATTTCTCCTATATGTTAATACTTATTTCTCCTATATACTTAAAGGTTAAGACTTATTTCTCCTATATGTTAATACTTATTTCTCCTATATACTTAAAGGTTAAGACTTATTTCTCCTATATGTTAATACTTATTTCTCCTATATACTTAAAGGTTAAGACTTATTTCTCCTATATGTTAATCCTTATTTCTCCTATATACTTAAAGGTTAAGATTTATTTCTCCTATATGTTAATCCTTATTCATTATAAGGGCAGGGAATATAAAGATTTTAGCAACAAACATCAGTCCAATAAATGAAAATCCTTTCACCAATGTTCCTCTTAAGATCTACTCAGTCGTGAGATAGTGACAAAGTTACATTTTTGCATAGCAAGGACACAGTGATTTATAACAAAGTACAGTGATCTATTACAAGAGAGAAAATTCATTAACTCAGAAAGTCTAATATTGCTAACATCAAAAACTACTATATTTCCTTTTCTACATTCCAAATACATTGATTAATATATTCCCAGGTACCTAAAGGATATGGAGGCCTGGCGGCGATCATTGACTCAACAACAAGAAAAAGTCCTATGTTAATTAAGATTCTCAGAATACTCCAAAACTCTCTGTGCTGTTTATGGTTGAGAGGTAGTAAACAATCATGTGTCCACAGAGAGGTTTAACCTGAGACACCCTTGTCTCACCTAGGGCAGGGAATTAGTGGCAATTATTGACACAACAATTGAAGAAACCCTTTATCAATATAATTCCCATCCAACCCACTATACTATCTCATGCCTCTCAAGGTTGGAGGGCTGTTGTGGCCAGAGGAACCTATACAGACAGGCTAGATAACCTTCAGAGGAGTCCAGTAAGTTGAAACACTCTAGTCACGCCCAGGAATTTTTACTGCCTTGGAGCTGCACGTTTATTCCTTCTTGGGGAGAAACGGTTATGGGGGAGAGCACCCCGTAGGTGAGAGTACAGGACAGACTCTGGTTTTGGGGTTAGATGCTCGGGAGCAGGGGAATTTCCTGAGACTTGGTCACGCCTTTGCGTATGCCGAAGCCCCCTTTCCTCATGACCTTTGCCATGGGCGGAGTTCCTCATGCTGGCCCCCAACACTTTATCCTCTACTGGCCCTCCAGTCTTTGGCATCTCCACTGCCAGAAGCTAACATAGAGTTACTGGCAAAGCAGAAATGTGGTCTGCAGAATTCAGGTTTCATCGTTACAAAGCAGACTACAGGACTTCCCTGGTGGTGCAGTGGATAGGAATCTGCCTGCCAACGCAGGGGACGTGTGTTCAATCCCTAGTCCAGAAACATCCCACGTGCCACAGAGCAACTAAGCCAGTGTGCGGCAACTACAGAAGCCCATGAGCCTGGAGCCTCTGCTCCACAAGAGAAGCCACTGCAACGAGAAGCCTGCACGCTGTAACGGAGACCAGCCTCTGCTTGCCACAGCCAGAGACAAGCCTGCAGGAATGAAGACCAAGCACTGCCAAAAATCAATAAATAACATTATTTTAAAAAAAGAAACAGACTGCAGAATGGTGGCTTTGGAGCTGCGAAACAGTACCTGGCACCCTGTAATTTCCAGGTTTTGTAAACATGGTGTATTACCTGTCATGATGCTGTGAGCATTCTTACTTTCATTTTGGTAGACGTACATTTACACTTCTGTTGGGTTTATACCTAGGATTGGACTGCTGGGTCACAAACTATGCATATGTTCAGTTTTAGTAGATACTGCTAAATGATGTCCAGTTATGCAAATTATACTCTCACTAGCAATATATGAAAATTCTAGCTACTTTGCATCTATGCCATCATTGTAGCTATTCTGATGGGTGTGTAGTGTATCTCATTGTGATTTTATTTGCACTTCCTGACAACCAATGAACTTCTGCACAATTTCTGTAAGTTTATTGGCCACTTTGATTTCCTCTTTTGTAAAATATCTGTTCAGATATTTTGTTCATTTTCCACTGGGTTGTCTAATTTTTTTATTACCGGTTTGCAGGAGTTCTTTATATGCTAGATGTCAATCCTTTGTGAGTATATGCATTGTGGGTATTTTCTTGTAATCCATGGTTTGTTTTTTACTCTCTTATTAATGTCTTCTGTTTGAGAAAAGTTATTAACTTTATGATAGTCCAGTTTTTTAAAAAAGATATTTATTATCGGTTTGCAGGAGTTCTTTATATGCTAGATGTCAGTCCTTTGTGAGTATATGCATTGTGGGTATTTTCTTGTAATCCATGGTTTGTTTTTTACTCTCTTATTAATGTCTTCTGTTTGAGAAAAGTTATTAACTTTATGATAGTCCAGTTTTTTAAAAAAGATTTCCTTTATAGTGTGCTCTTTTAGAGTCTTGTTTAAGGAATCTTTTGCTACTTCAGAGTTACAAAGATAAAAACCACAAATACCATGATTTAAAAATGGGCAAGGGACCTGAATAGACAATTTTCCAAAGAAGACATACAAATACCCAACTCATACGTGAAAATGTGCTCAACATCACTAATCATCAGGGAAATGCAAATCAAAACCATAGTGAACTATAATCTCACACCTGTTGGCATGTTTATTATCAAAAAGACAAGAGATAAATGTTAGCAAGGGTGTGCAGAAAAGAGAACTTGTACATTGTCGGTGGGAATGTAAATTGGTACAGCTGATATGGAAAACAGCATGAAGGTGCCTCAAAAAACTAGAACTTCTATATGATCCAGGAATTCCTCTTATGAGTATATACCTGAATAAGTTGAAACTAGTCCAGGTGGCCCTCCACATCTTCATGTTCTACATCTGTGGATTCAACCAAGTGTGGGTAGAAAATACCTGGGGGGAAAAAAGCCCAGAAACTTCAGGAAGGAAAAGCAGCTTACTGTTTGCTTCTGATTACCTGTTTACATGGCATTTGTATTGTATTTACAATAACATTTACATAACATTCCTATTAGGTAGTATATGTAGTCTAGAGATGATTTAAAGTAAGCAGGAGGCTGTGTATAGTTTATATGTGAATACTACATCATTTCACATAAGGAATTTGAACATCCAAGGATTTCAGTGCCCTCTGGGGGTCCTGGAACCAGTCCCTCAAGGATATCAGGGGATGACTGTATCTTGAAGAAATACCTTTACTCCCATATTCATTGCAGAATTATTCACAATAGCTGAGATATGGAAACAAACGCCCATCTATGAATGAATGGACAAAGAAGACAGAAGATATATGTAAGATATATATGCATATGTAAATATATATATAGTGCACAAACATTCTCTCCCTCTCACACTCACATTAGAATATTATTCATCCATAAAGGAAGAAAATCCAGCCATTTGCAGCAACATGGATGGACCTTGAAGTTCATTATGCTAAATGAAATAAGTTGGAGAAAAACAAATACTGTATCACCTCACTTTTGTATAGAATCTTAAAAAGTTGAGCTCACAGAACCAGAAACTAAAGTAGTGATTACTAGGGACTGGGGGTGGGTGTGAAATGGAGAGATGTTAGTCAAGTTTTCAATTATATGATGACTAGCTTTTGGAAACTGAATGTGCAGATGATGACTATTGTTAATAACACTGTATATGTGAATTTGCTGAGAGCAGATCTAAAGTGCCTCACCATACACACACACAAATGGTACCTATGTGAGGTAGTAGATATGTGAAGTGGTAGATATGTTATATAGATATACATGTAGATGCATATATTAGATATATATATCTAGTATATATATAGATGTATATATTAAATCATCATACTGTAAGCCTTTAACAAAACCACATTGTACACCCTAAATATATGCAATTACCATCAAAAACTGGAGTCGGGAGCTTACAAAGACCTTTCATGTTTTTCTCTGAAAACTTACCCTCCCCCATACCACAACTCTCCCCTTCACATTCAAATCTGCAATCCATCTGGAATTTATTTTGTATATGATGTAAAATAGTTGTTCAGACACATGTTTTTTTAAATATAGAAAATTATATAGACTTAGCACTATATGTTGAAAGAGCATCCTTTCCCACTGTACTTCAGGGTCACCTTTGCCATATGTGTAGGCTTGTTGATGGATTCTTTATCCTTGGTCATATTAACTTCCTAATACTGTCATTGAAAGTTACCAACAATTGAGTGGCTTAAAACAACACCCATTTTAAGTATGCCAAACAACAAGCCTGAAATCAAGGTGTGGGCTGGGCTGGGCCCTTGTCTGAAAGCTCTGGAGGTGAATCTGCTTCTGGGGTCCTTCAGGTTGTTGGTGGAATTAAATTCTTTGCCGTTGTAGGGCTGAGTTCCCCGATTCCTTATTGGCTGTTAGTTGGGGTTTAGTTTTTGCTTCTTAAAACTGTGCATTCCTCCTCATGCTTTCCATGTGGCCCTTCTCCAGCAACAGCAAGTCAAGTTCATCTCACACTTAGAATCTCCCCTACTTACTCTTCTCTGCATCTCTGACAAGCTCTTCTGCCTTCCTCTTTTGCTTTTGTGGGTTCATTTGATTACATTGCACCCACCTGGATAATCCAGGATAATCTATTTTAAAGTCAGGTGGTTAGAAACTATAATTATATTGCTAAGTTCCTTCACAGCAGTATTTTGATTAGGCTTGATTAAATAACAGTGAATAGTGATCTTGCCTAGAGAATCCCAGGGATGGGGGAGCCTGGTGGGCTGCCGTCTATGGGGTCGCACAGAGTCGGACACGACTAAAGTGACGCAGCAGCAGCAGCAGTGATCTTGAAGTAGGAGGTGGTATCTTTAGAATTCTGCCTACCATAGTTGATTTGTCTATACTAGCATTATTACCACAGTCTTAATTACCATAGTTTTATAATAGTTTTTCATCTGTGCCATAGTTGTTCAGCGCTGTTCTTCAGGATTATCTTGGCTAGCATATACATAATTGGAATATTAAAGGATTTATAATGAGACAGGAGCAATATTTACATAGATAATAGCCAATAATAGTTGATTTGTCTATACTAGCATTATTACCACAGTCTTAATTACCATAGTTTTATAATAGTTTTTCATCTGTGCCATAGTTGTTCAGCGCTGTTCTTCAGGATTATCTTGGCTAGCATATACATAATTGGAATATTAAAGGATTTATAATGAGACAGGAGCAATATTTACATAGATAATAGCCAATTTTTTTCAAGACTGATGAAAAGCATCAGGGATAGATAGTGCCAAATTGCCCTTTGGAATTTTTGCAACAGTTTACTACTTCATTAACACAGTATGCAAAGGCCTATTTCCTAGGTTTAAGTTTTAAAATGATTGCTAATCTGATAGGTAAAATATGCAGTTTCCTCACTTTGAGTTCCCTTTTAAAAATTGTGAATGAAATTAAGTATTATTTGTTTGTTTATATTAATTGTTCTCTTCATATCCTGTTGCCAATGGTTTTGTTTATTGTCATTCAGCAAGTTAAAAAATTTATGATGTTAAACTTATACTTTTATGGATTTTGTGTTTGGGGTCATGTTTATAAAGTTATGCAGAAGCTTTTAATTTTAATTAGGTCCCATTTGTTTGTTTTTGCTTTTATTTCCAGTATCCTGGGAGGTGGGTCATAGAGGATCCTGCTGTGATTTATGTCGGAGAGTGTTTTGCTTATGTTCTCCTCTAGGAGTCTTATAGTTTCTGGTTTTACATTTGGATCTTTAATCCATTTTGAGTTTATTTTTGTGAAGCCACTTTTTTGAAGGATCAGACAAAGGTACCAAACACACTTTCATTCCCCTTAGGCAACTCTTTCCCCTGACTCCTACACTACTCTTCTCTGGAGTAGTTTCAGGGAGTGAACAGTTTGTGAATTGGAAAATGACACTATCTTCAGAGCAAAGATGAGGCCATGACAGAAATATTGGTCTCCTCAGGCTATGATATTCTGTATTTGTTGTTTTATTAGTAAACATCATTGCGGAAGCTCATTTAGCTTTATGAGCAGAATAGGAGTTTGAATGAAGGCACAGAGAATCTTAGGAATTCTCCATCTGTAGACAAGTTCTCTTGCTCAGCAGCACTGTTAAGGAAAGCAGGAAGCTGGATGGCTTAGAACCAACCATTCATGACCTCTCTGTGCTTTGGCTCAGGCATACCAAAAACTTCCTTTGTTCAAAGACAAAAGCTTACTGAAATATGTTTTACTAAAAGGAACTATATTTTAGAAGTTGATCTGTAGATAGTTTTCTATGAAAATACCATGGGGCTAGCCTTATGAAAAAAATCTTTCTCTGAACTTTCTGATTTCAACATCAATAAAAAGAATCAAGCAATTAGATCTAATTCCATAAACCTGCTTCTATAAAAAAATGTTCTCATGAGTATCTGTGGTAGAAGGATTAAAGACCTAGCTTATCCAAAGGGAAGCTAAATGAGATGCACTGATAAATAACCAGCTTGATGCTTATTGTTCAGAATGCTCTCTTTTTTTTGCCTGCAATTTTTCATTTTTGTGAAGCCTCGCTAAAGTATGCTATCATCAAAGATTTTATTGTGAGTCCCTTCTGTACTTCATTTATTACTTAGTTCATTAAAGAATATAAGCAGAACCTCAAATATCTAATATGTTATTAAATCATAAAATCCAAAAATATCCTTGAGGAGAATGAGTCTGATGTGCTCTCTGATTTAGTAATTGTTCTATAGTATACCGGAGTATATCAAAGCTCTTTTTTTAAGTGACAGTAAACTACTTGAAAGGTAGTCTGCGGTTTTACTGGCAGTTTTTATTATAGGAAATTAATTTTTTTTGTTTTGGCATAAATGGACTTATATTCAGAGGAGAATAATCATGGTGGTGAAGAGACGTGGAATTATATCATGTAAGGAATGTTTGCATAAGGCTGGGGAAGTTTCTTTTGTTGAGGAGTATACTCAGGGGAGATAGACAGCTGTCTGAGAATTTGTAAAGAACCATCCTATGTAAAGTAGATTAACTTCAGTCTTTGTGACCATAAGGGTTTCCCTGGTGGCTCAGTGATAAAGAACCCACATTCCAGGAGACACAGGTTTGATCCCTGGGTTGGGAAGATCCCTGGAGGAGGACATAACAACATGTTCCAGTATTCTTGCCTGGGAAATCCCATGGACAGAGCAGCATGGTGGGCCACAGTCTTTGGAGATACAAAAGAATCACACTTGACTTAACGACTAAGCAACGATAGCAACAACAACTAGGATCCTAAAGGTGATCCTACTAAATAGTTAACAGTATTCAATGGAAGCTTTGGGAGGTAGTAACATCCTTAGTACTGCAGGAGTAAATAGGTTAGCAGACCACTTGATGAGATTACTGGAGATGACACTCACACATTGGCACAGTTCCAGTAGATGTGACTCTGAAATTTGAATTTCCAACTATCTCTGGCCCCAGGGAATTCTCCCTGACTATTGGCCCTAGCTTGGATGCTGTATTTATTTTCTGGGAACATCATAACAAAATACCACAATCTTGGTGGCTTAAACAACAGAAATTTACTGTCTCACAATCCTGGAGGCCAGACATCAGAAATCAAGATGTTGGGAGAGTTGGTTCCTTCTGTGGGCTTCAACCAAAGCTTCAATTCTGTTCTGGGATTCTCTCCTTGGCTTGTAGATGGCTAGGTTTACGTTCACTGGGTTTTACCCCTCTATGTGTGTCTGTCTCCAGTTGTTATCATTTTTTAAATAGAGATATTAATGTAGGGCCACTCTAATAATCTCATTTTAGCTTCTTTATCTATTTACCTCATCTCCAAATAAAGTCACATTCTGATGCACTGGGGCGAGACTTCATATGAAATTTTAGGGGACAAGACTCAACCCATACATATGTATAAGGGAAAATTGGACCTATAGGATAAAGAGATTGGTGGAGTTTGTGAATTCTAGAAATTGGCCAGGTCAGTCACTATTTTACAAGATTCCTATTGTTGTACTTAGTATTGCTGTGTAACTTTTCAGCCGAAAATAAACATTTGATTATGCTCACAGATCCCCTGTGTCAGAAATCTAGATGGGGCCTAGCTCAGTAGCTTTTCTGTGCTCATATGCCAGGGCCTCAGTTGAGAAGATTTGGTGGCTAGAGGTGGCTCAAGAGCTGGGGGCTGAAGTAATTAACCTGGTGGTTGGTGTTACTTGTTAATTGTGAGGTCAATGGGGGTGTCAACTGGAACATTTCCATTTGGCCTGTTGGTGCCTTCCTCAAAGTACAACAGTCTCAGGATAATTCCCTTTGTGTAGCATGAGGGCTCCCAAAGTCAGTATCTTGGCAGACAAAATTGGGGCTGTATTGCTTTTTCTGACCAAGCCTTGGGAGTCATGCAGTGTTACTTCTGCCACATTCTATTGGTTAAAAATCGATCACATGCCCATTCAGAGTTTGAGGAGGGGATAAGCACTCTATCTTTCTTGGCATGAGAATTTCTGAACATAAAAGAAAAAAGAACACACATATCTATTTAAAGAGTTTAAATTATAGGATATATTATAAAAGACCACCTAAGAGAAAATCAAGCTTCTTATCTTGCTCTGTGTGATTTACTCTGACTTACTAATTCCACTTCATCTACTGGTCATGTGTAGAATATTAGACATAGAATAATTTTAAAATTAATCCCACATCCACTGGGCTTCCAGGAATCACTTCCTCTCCCTCAAAAAAACAAAAACAAAAACCCAAGATATTTTAACAGAAAAGTATAAAATAATATTAAGTATAGCCCAGTTTTGCTCTTATTCTGTTTTTATGACTTGTTCAAGCAATCGAACTAGCTAACCAGGCTAGGGATCTTAGCTGGCTTTGATATGTCACCAGGTGGCCTTTGCTTTCTAGATAATTCCAGCTCTCTGTTGACTCCATAGCTCTTGTTTTACATCTGCTTCAAAACATAAACATAAATCAGGTGTGCATTTTTATTGAACAAATTGGACTCTCTAGTGTGTAAATTATTTTCTATTCTTCACTTTTTAAATTTGGACTTACTCTTCCCTACCTAGGATGAAATATTTGGCAGGTTGAATCACTTTCTGGTTCCTTCAATCACAAGAAAGTCTCACTTTAACAAAAAAAGTTTTTTTTCCTAGTATCAAAATTTAGAATTCTTATCTAATGTAGGGTTCTCCCGTCGCCCTGCTGAGGAACGGGAGAAGCATGCCCTACCTCTTCATAATTTTGTAATTCTACTTCTCCCACTTCTAGGTATGGTTTCCGACCCCTCTGGAGAAGAAAGATAAGAGTTAAGAAAAGTTTTATTTGACTGATATGGTTGTATCTGGCAACAAAGTGGAAGCTGCGGTGACTTTTCTGAGCTAGCCTCAGAAGTCCTGCAGTGTCATTTCTGCCCCGTTCTGTTGGTTGAAAGAGAGTCACAGGATACCCAGAGTTAAGAGTGGGTGACATAGATAAGGAATGTGTTAAAGGTGACAGTCAGATAGTTGTCTCTTATTCTCCGGGGGTGTTCTTTTTTCGTGGGAGAGCCTCCTGCTAGAAGACCCATGACTGCAGTTCTCTTTTAAACAAGTAATGTTCCCATATCTGGCTGCTTTTGAGTCTCATTATCCAGACGCTGCTTGCAGTATGTCTCTCTACGGTGGGCCTGTGGCTTTTCCAGGCTCATCTCTTACACCCGTGGCTGCCTTTCTGGCCCCGGAGCCATATCTGGGTCCCAGGAGGTGGACTCTTTTGTTGGCTGTTGTTGGTAGTGTAAATATTGACTAGTGCAGCTCTCTCTGCTGTTTACAGTCCGACTAGTAATAGTGTGGCCTTGCATCTTTGGACTTCCTGCAGCAGAAGCAGACTCCAGTCTCTGGCCTCCCAGTCTTCAGAGGCTGTGGGCAAGGTTTTTGAAAGGTTCACAGAAGCTCCTCTCACCTGGATTAAGGTGAAAGAAAGTACTTTTGCCTCTCGTCTCCCATCTCATCTCCTCCATAGCACCCAGACCAGTTTCCATAAAGCCCTCTCTCTCTAGGCTTTTTCCGTTTTGATATTTATAGAAACAGAGGTGGGGAAATGAAACAATGTTAGTAGAATCAGTCCCACAACCCTTAGGGTGTATTGCTTTGGCGGTCTAGCTCCACAATTTAGACATTGTGCTTAGACTTCAGGGCCACTGGTAAAATTCCAAGACAAAAGAGTCCTATTTTAATATCTTGGTGCCCTTCAGTCAAGATTAATAAAGCAGAAATGCCATGTTTCCTGTAGTAGTGTTTAATAAATCCAAGAAATGATCAGCAGGCTTGCCCAAGTTTAGAGAGAGGATTTTTCAGGAGTATTTCAAAGCCCATGGAGGTTGCATGGCATTTGGAGAGAGGTTTGTGAGGAGAAACTTACGAAGAGAGAAGTGAGAGAGATTTCAAGAGGCCAGTGTTCTCTTTGTTATCCAACTCCTCATTTGTTTCCTATAATCTACTCTTTATACTGCAGTGAAGGGGTTATTCTAAACTGAAAACCTATTTGCGTAATTCCTCTTTCATTTTTTTTTAATACTTTATTCTACTTTACAATACTGTATTGGTTTTGCCATACATTGACATGAATCAGCCACAGGTGTACACGATCTCCCAATGCCAAAGCCCCCTCCCACCTCCCACTCCACACCATCTCCCTGGATCATCCCGTACACCAGCCCCAAGCATCCTGTATCCTGTATTGAACATAGACTGGCACTTCATTTCTTATATGATAGTATACATGTTTCAGTGCCATTCTCCCAAAGCATCCCACCCTCTCCCTTTCCCTCAGAGGCCAAAAGTCCATTCTATATCTCTGTGTCTAAATGTTGTCTCACCTACAGGGTCATCATTACTATCTTTCTAAATTGCATATATATGTGTCAGTATACTGTATTGGTGTTTTTCTTTCTGGCTTATTTCACTCTGTATAATCAGCTCCAGTTTCATCCATCTCATTAGAACTGAATCA
>SJYC01015927.1:0-67582 GCA_006408675.1 Madoqua kirkii
CTTTTTAAATTCCATATATATGTGTCAGTATACTGTATTGGTGTTTTTCTTTCTGGCTTACTTCACTCTGTATAATCGGCTCCAGTTTCATCCATCTCATTAGAACTGAGTCAAATTTACTCTTTTTAAGGGCTGAGTAATACTCCATTGTGTATATGTACCACAGCTTTCTTATCCATTCATCTGCTGATGGACATCTAGGTTGTTTCCATGTCCTGGCTATTATAAACAATGCTGCAATGAGCATTGGGGTACATGTGTCTCTTTCAATTCTGGTTTCCTCGGTGTGTATGCCCAGCAGTGGGATTGCTGGGGCATAAGGCAGATCTAGATCACTTTCTAACACCACACACAAAAATAAACTCAAAATGGATTAAAAATATAAACATAATACCAGAAACTATAAAACTCCTAGAGGAGACCATAGGCAAAACACTCTCTGACATAAATCACAGCAGGATCCTCTATGATCCACCTCCCAGAATACTGGAAATAAAAGCAAAAATAAACAAATGGGATCTAATTAATATTAAAAGCTCCTGTACAACAAAGGAAACTATAAGTAAGGTGAAAAGACAGCCTTCTGAGTGGGAGAAAATAATAGCAAATGAAGCAAATGACAACTAATCTCAAAAATATAAAAGCAACTTATGCAGCTCAACTCCAGAAAAATAAATGACCCTTTCTTAATAATTAACTAAGACTACGCCTCTTTTCCCTTTAAAAACTCTCATAGCTGAGCAGAATCTTCAGAGCTGGATCTGGGACATGTGTCTACCTTCTCCTCAGAACGCTGGCTTCAGATTAAAAGCAATGTTGGATTTCTTCCAATATTTGACCCTCCAACATTGAATGCTGAGCACTAGGTAGCAAGACCCGAGTTTGGAAACATCTAACTCTTTCACCATCTTTTCACTCCCAGTCAAATTTCATAAATCTCTTGAACGTTGAATCCTGTTTTAGCATCTGCTTCTTAGAGGACCTGAGCTAACACCTGAGTCTTACCATTTACTAGCCTCATGACCTTGGGCATCTAAGACAACTTTGCCTCAGTCTCCCCATCTGTTAAACAGGCATACTAATAATAATGCCTATCTCATAGGATTGTTGTGAATTATTTTTTATGTTTCCCCCACTATTAGCAAAAAGTGAGACGCTTAATAAATATTTGTTAGGTGACTTAAAAGAAGCTCACAATGATCAATTTAAATGGTAAACTGATGAGCTGTAAAATTTTCTGAGTTAAATTATAAGCTGATATGAAACTGGGTCAGACCATTCTATCCTTGACACAAAGTTATTACCCTCAGTCTATATTTTCCATCTCTGTGCAGTCAGTCCTCAAGCAAGGAGACAAGAAAACCAAAACCACAATGAAAATCATTATTCAGGGAGACTTGTGTGTCCCTCTGGATCAAAAGTCAGCCTTCACACTGTAGTTTATGTTTTTACTTCCTTTCCTCAATATTTTGAAATGATCAGTTTTCTCGCAAGCTGCAATTAATATCCCTTTACTATTTCACTTACTTTCTTTGCCTGTGATGTGCTGACTTTCCCCACCAGAGTAGAGTCATTTCTTTTTAGCTTTGTCTGCATAAATTTAGCCCCTTCAATAGTTCAGTTTGAAATTCTCATTCTCTGAACACATTGCTGTCAACTTAGCATTTTTCCTTTTTATTATAGTCTCAAACCTTTTTTCTTTCAAATTTATACTGCTTTGGGCCTAATTTGAAAGCAAGACCTTATGATCAAACCATACATTCTCATCCTACTTTATATAATTGATGTATTTGTTTTCCTTTTGAAAATGACATGCTGATGCAGGAACAAAGCAACAACGCATTGTGCCACATACACAGTGGATGAATCCAAGATCATGCGGAGGAGGGAAGTTGCTGAAAGTGGTTAGCTTTTGCAGCCAAGTTTTAGCTTTTTTTTAACCTTAAAAAAAGTATTTATCTTTAATTGGGGCTAACTGCTCTACACTGTTGTGTTGGTTTCTGCCACGCATCAGCATGAACCAGCCACAGGCGTGGACATGTCCTGCTGCCCTCGACCCTCCCTCCTGCCGCCCCCCCCCCCCTCCAGGTTGCCACAGAGCACTGTGTTGGAGCTGCCTGCGTCCTACAGCAAATCCCCACTGGCTATCTGTCTTGCATACGGGCATGTCTCTGTCCCACCCTTACTCTCTCGGCCCATCCCACCCTCTCCTTCCCCACTGCACGCACACGTCTGTTCTCTATGTCTGCGTCTCCAGGGCTGCCCTGCAACGAGGTTCATCAGTACCATCTTTCTAGAGTCCACGTATATGTGTTCAGATATGATATTTCTTTTTCTTTCTGACTTACTCCACTCTGTACAATAGGCTCTAGGTTCATCCACTTCATTCAGCTCAGTTCAGTTACTCAAGTGTGTCTGACTCTGTGACCCCATGAACCGCAGGACGCCAAGCCTCCTGTCCATCACCAACTCCCGGAGTTCACTCAGACTCACGTCCATCGAGTCAGTGATGCCATCCAGCCATCTCATCCTCTGTCATCCCCTTCTCTTCCTGCCTTCGATCTTTCCCAGCATCAAGGTCTTTTCAAATGAGTTAGCTCTTCACATCAGGTGGCCAAAGTATTGGAGTTTTAGCTTCAGCATCAGTACTTCCAATGAATATTCCACATCATTAGAACTAACTCAAATGCACTCCTGTTTATGATTAATATTCCATTGTTTACATGTACCACAACTTAGAGAACTGGTAATGTAGCTGCACTGAAAGAGAAAGATTCTTGCTTTATTTGTAAATGACTAATTTTTTGGATTATATCTTTGGAAATCACTGGGCCATTGAGTGTCATGAAAGCCCTGGGCATGAATTCCTAGAGGTAACCTATGCCATTGAATACAAGCAGTGATTTGAGACACATTCTAAATGACGGAGATAGTATGAGGTGAAGGTGAAGTCGCTCAGTCGTGTCCGACTCTTTGCAACCCCACGGACTGTTTCCCACCAAGCTCCTCCATCAGGGAATTTTCTAGGCAAGAGTACTGGAGTGGGTTGCCATTTCCCTCTCCAGGGAGCTTCCTGACTCAGGGATCGAACCCGGGTCTTCTGCATTGTGGGCAGACGCTTTACCGTCTGAGCCACCAGGGAATCCTGGAGATAGTATGTATATTTTTTAAAAGTTTATAATTAGTGGCAAGTACCTTCCAACATGGGCTTCCCTGATAGTTCAGTTAGTAAAGAATCTGTCTGCAATGCAGGAGACCCTGGTTCAATTCCTGGGTCAGGAAGGTCTGCTAGGGAAGGGATAAGCTACCCACTCCAGTATTCTTAGGCTTCCCTGGTGGCTCAGCTGGTAAAGTATCTGCCCACAATGCAGGAGACCTGGGTTCAATCCTTCGGTCAGGAAGATCCCCTGGAGAAGGGAATGGCAACCCACTCCAGTATTCTTGCCTGGAGAATTCCATGGACAGAGGAGCCTGGAGGGCTACAGTCCATGGACTTACAAAGAATTGTACACAACTGAGCTACTTTCACCTTTTCATAATACTAAAACATTTAAAAATATTTTTCTTTCATTAAATAGTGATCCCAAAGACAGTTAACAATTTTTTATTGAACAGTTTTCTACTCATGGTTCCCGCTGAGTGCTACATGAAGGGGGCCCCAGTTATCAACATCTGAAGCTGAAGTACTGCATTTTTAGGAAGTTCTCATGTAAGACTACCTTTTAACCTTCCTCCTTAGTATTACAGAATCAGTAAGAACTACATCGTAGGAGATTGTAACAAATGGTAAACCGTCAGAATGCAATATTGTGGAATCAAAAGGTGCATATTACAGCACCTTATTTTGTGATTTCAGATGGCTCCCACTAAGTTATAGTACAAACCAAATATATAGGCATTCTGGGAGAACAACTGAAATTGATATAAAAAGCTAATGATTATATTACTGGAATTGATGTTCATATTGAAAATACTGCTAAAGAGGGTGAGGCATGGTAGGATATATGTTATGACAAAAGGATCTCCTTTTTCATGGGAAGCTTTGATTGAGATTACATTTTGATTTCATGAAATTATTCAACTTCTTGATTCAGGTAAATTTCTTGTTTCTATGTTTCCCTAGTTTCATTTTAAACATCTATAATAATCACAGTGGTAGATCAGGCATTCTAAATTCATGGTTGGCTACATAATATCTTTTCTGATGGTAGTTAGGCCAGAAGGATAGTTCTGGTTTCTAAGGCTGTCTTGAAGTGGTTTGTTGAAAACAGTTTCACTGGTGATCGGTTATATCTGCATCACCACATAATTCTACGCTGGCTACCTCCCATCCTTTATGTCTTAACTTATATGTTACTTCGTGAAATTTCTTCTGGACTCTACAGATTGGGCTTGGAGCCCTGACTATACCCTCCCTTAGTATTTGAGAATTCATCTCTCATTGTCCTTATGATTTTATAATATAGCTGTGGTTTAATTATCTTGTTCCTCAACGGGATTGCAAACTCTGTGAGGTTAGTGGCTGTCTAATTCTTGTTCAGTATGCACCATAAACCTTCAGGACAAAATCGGCATGTAGCAAATTTTCAGTGGATTTACTGAATGCCTATGTAAATGAGCAATCATGGAGACCTAGCTATAATCTTATTTTGTATTCATTTATGCACAAGTTCTCTGCCCTTTTATGCTATGAACCATTTATAGATATGACTTGGACCTTCCTTTATAACATATATAACATAAAGCTTCATATAAAGTAGATGAATAAGTGTCTGCTGGAAGAACAGGCTGATGACTTGATAATCCACATTGTTTTGGAAAGGTACTGGATTAAGTTCCGAGGGGCCATATCTGTGGTTTCTGCTTTAACAGAAACTATGTATCCTTTGGGATTAAAAATCCAGCTCTTTCTTGCAATAGAATGCTCTTTTGATTAGGTGAGGTACAAATATTTATCACAAATAGAAGAAGCCTGGTTGATATAGAATGTAAGGCTAGTGCCTGGAGTGACAAAGGAAAAGTTCAGATTAACAGGCTAATGCAAACAAGATGTGATCAGTCTTCTTTGCTTTAGTGATATCTATAACAAAGAAACAGTGGGTCACTATCTCTCACCCAGACTTGTTGCTTGTTACCATCCTCTGTCATGGAAAAGCCAGTGATTCTAGAGGTAACATATATAGGCTTTTCATTCAGGCTGAGCAAATATGAACTTTACATGGAGAGTTCTCAGATATTAAATCTATTTTATGAGGATTTAAAATAAAGCTCTCTTATAATCTATATCTAAAAATATACATTCTCATACACATATATTTTGTATATTACAATGAGTTCATAACATATATATTGTATGTATATGGGTATGAGTGAGGTCCACAAGCTTTTATCATATAACATACGAAATTCACTTCTTAATAAATAACATTGTAGCCAATAGTATAGGCAATGCTTGCTATTGACTTTGTTTTGCTTTTTGTGAATTTTATTTGAAGCTACTTTCTTCTTAAAAAGAGGCCCCATTGGATTAACACATTCTGTGAAACCAGTCATAGAGGCAAGAGATGAGATTGAAAGAGTTTAGACTTTACCACATGATATCAAGAATGACAGCAAGCTAGGGATATCTGAATATCTCTAGCAATATATATTTTTTTAAACTGGCCTTGAGAAAAGTCATCTTAGGATAACTTATTCTCCAGTTTTAAAATAGCTCTCTGGGGGAAATAAATATTACCTTCTTTTGAGAAACCTTCCAAGCTTGTGTTGTTGGCTGCACTGCAGAAATTATGATTGCACTCTTAAAAAATCTTGTCTTGATCTTCTCAACACATCATTAATTTGCTATTAAACTACCTGCTTTACAAAGTTTATTTTGTAGCATGGCATGATTCTTTCTCTCCTTAGTGATCTCTGGAGACAACAAATTACAATGTAAGATAACAAATGACTAGAACTTGGCAGATATAATATTTCTGTTGCTTTCCCTGCTTCCATTGAGATGCTGTCAATCCCTAACAGTATTATAAACAGATGGCTAATTGTTACAAAGTTATGTGTTGTTAATGCAGAAACTTGCCTCCTTCTTGGGAACATATGGTTTAAAAAGTAATCTTACAGCATTTATAAGGATAATACAAATCCAGGACAGGTTCCAAAGAGTGGGAGGGCAGTCTGAGTAATTTGAGAACTTACATTTTATCTTATACTCTCTTAAGGATGCAGATTGGGTTTTTGAAGAGGTAAGAAGTTTGGATATAACCCAGCATTGTAGTTTGCTGGGGCTACTGTCACAAAGCACCACAAACTGGGTGGTTTGAAACACCAGAAATTTATCGCCAGTCAGTTCTGGAGTCTAGCAGTCTGAGATTATGGTGTCCACAGGACCACGCCCTCCCTGGGGAGGCTCCAGAGGGGGATCTCCCCAGTCTCTTCCAGCTCCCAGTGGCTGACGGGTGCCCACAGTGTTCCTGTCTTGTGGACTCATCACTCCAGTCTCTGCCTTTGTCCTCAGATAGGGAGGGCACTCCCCAAGGGTCTGTGTCCAAATTCCTTCTTCTTGTAAGAACACCAGTCAGTGCACTACAGCTTGCCCTACTCCAGTGTGACCTCAACACGACTATTGCACTTGCCAAATAGGAACACACCCCCAGGTTCCAGGGATAAGGACTTCCATCTGCCACTCAAAGAGGATGCAGTCTAACCCATGGACTGCCCTGGTAGCTCAGCTGGTAAAGAGTCTGCCTGCAATGCAGGAGACCCCGGTCAGGAAGGTCCCCTGGAGAAGGGATAGGCTACCCACTCCACTATTCTTGCCTGGAGAATCCCTATGGACTGGGTAGCATGGCAGGCTTTAGAACACGGGGGTCGCAAAGAGTCAGACGTGATTGAGTAACTAAGCACAATCTAACCAATATATCCAAGAACTTGTTAAAATACACTGCAGTAACATCAGTTTTCTTCTTAGCAGAGTTCTTCTACTCTAAGTAAACAGAAACATCAGTACTAGAAAGCCCTGTTTTTATGTGGGGAGTATTTTAAATTAATGTCTATTCTTTGTCCTTGAAAGCAATACCTCATTAGTTCAATGTCTCTGGGTAAGAGAGTCCCTCAGACTGCAAGGGGATCAAACCAGTCAATCCTCAAGGAAATCAGTCCTGAATATTCTTTAGAAGGACTGATGCTGAAGCTGAAACTCCAATACTTTGGCTACCTGATGGGAAGAGCTGACTCACTGGAAAAGACCCTAATGTTGGGAAAGACTGAAAGCGGGAGGAGAAGGGGATAACAGAGGATGAGATGGTTGGATGGCATCACTGACTCAATGGACATAAGTTTGAGCAGGCTCCGGGAGTTGGAGATGGACAGGGAGGCCTGGCATGCTGTAGTCCATGGAGTCACAAAGAGTTATACATGACCAAGCGACTGAAGTGAACTCAACTGATATGGGTCAGAAATGAGCACAGAATTGAGTTTTAAAAGTTTTGTATTGTGCAGTCAAAGCTGGAAGGATTTCTCAGAGTCAGGCCTCTGAAGGGAG
Source organism: Madoqua kirkii (assembly GCA_006408675.1). NCBI lineage: Eukaryota > Metazoa > Chordata > Mammalia > Artiodactyla > Bovidae > Madoqua > Madoqua kirkii. Next base: position 7,541 of record SJYC01015927.1, read on the forward strand.
TCAACATTGCGCATGTTCTTTTATACATGACCAAGCGATGAAGTGAACTCAACTGATATGGGTCAGAAATGAGCACAGAATTGAGTTTTAAAAGTTTTGTATTGTGCAGTCAAAGCTGGAAGGATTTCTCAGAGTCAGGCCTCTGAAGGGAGTCAACATTGCGCATGTTCTTGCTGTGACTCATGTGTTTTAAATGTTACTAACAGGTACAGTAACTGTCTGCATTGGATGCAAAATGCTGTTGCTAGAGCATAAACTGTAGCTGATAGTTTCCTAAGAGATGTAGATCTGCATTAGAGATGCACTGATTTTTCTAGAGTTCTGTCTGATTTTACTCTATTCAACTTCAAGTGCATTGTGTCAGAGTTTTATTTCCAAACTTTAGCCTCTAAATGATAGGTGGGCTTTTTTCTTAGAGGCAAATATCCACGTCAGTCCTTAAGATCCCTGCTCTCAATTAATAGTAGGCCCCAACAAGAGCAGAACTTCTACCTACCTTCTCGGTCGTTTGTTGTCTGATCAATTCTGCTCTTACAAAATCAGCCCTACTCAGTCATTTAGTCCTAACAGCTATCAGGTTTTTTCTGATAACACGATCTATGAAAATTCAGAGTCATGATTATAGTAATTTTGTAAAAGTGCAAATATTTTCAAATTAAGTGCATAGCATTTGAAGCCTTTTGCCATCAGCAATGCAATATGTTATGTAAACAATATGATACCTGACTATTTCAACCTTAAAGAAGACTAGAGATGATGCATTTTAAGACTGAATTTCAAACAGAGTAAAACAATAACATTAACATGGATATCACACAGCCACAGGGGTAATAATCACGTAGATTAGAAAAAAACAATTGTGCAATTTAATGTCAAAATATAGGAAACATCTCTTTTGACTGTTTCATAGTTTTGTTTTAGCGGCAGACTTCAAGGAATTTAACCAGGATAAGCTACTGCTGCTCAGTCGCTTCAGTAGTGTCTGACTCTCTGCGACCCCGTGGACTGTAGCCCGCCAGGCTCCTCCGTCCATGGGATTCTCCCGGCAAGAATACTGGAGCGGGCTGCCATGCTCTCCTCCAGGGGATCTTCCTGACCCAGGGACTGAACCGGCATCTCTTAAGTCTTCCGCATCGGTAGGAGGGCTCTTTACCACTAGCGCCACCTGGGAAGCCTCACCAAGATAATCAGGGATAACAATATATGGAACCATTGAGTGAGTCCTCTGATTAGCCAGCTTCTTTTTCAGGTCCGCTGCGGAGATGTTCCTGCAGTTAGTATGGCCTAAGCCCTGAGCCCTGTTTCTTTTTAAATTTATTCAGGTGCAGTCAAGGTTAAGAACCATGACCGAGCAGGAGGCAGCAGGAACTCACCCAGGCTGAGCTCAGCTGAAGAACTGAGCAGTGTATCAGGTCATGCCTTGATTTAGTAAGGAAAATCATTTATCTTAGGGATCCAGATGGTTTCTTGGACCTCCAACTATCAAGCAGGGCTTGGATATAGGACAGAGAAGGCATTCTTTATTTAGGACGAGAGACTTTCTCCCAGGGAGTCTGCATTAGAGAGGCAATATCACTTCTGTGGGGGTTTCATAGCCCATAGAGAGGGCAGGATCTCTGTTAGAAAAGGACCACGTTCGAATCAGCATGGGCAGAATTTCTTTTCAAATATCAGAGGCCTAGTCTTCTCTGGCGTCTCTGACAGACTGTAAGATTTTTGGAAGACTGAGTATAGGTAGGTGTTTCATTTTTCACACTTTTCTTTCCAGGGAAAGCAACGTCATGCTTCAGTAGGAAAATAGATGGCAAAGGGGGATTTTATATGGCAGTTTGAATAGTTAATGTTCAACAAAGCCTAGAGAAAGTATATGCTTCAAGAAAGCAAGTTTCTGGGAGAAGTATGAGGCAACGATGCCAATCAGAGCTTCGAAAGGCTCGATTTTGAAGGAGCTGACTCCTGGAAGAAGGAGTAATCTCCTGAGGGGAGATTTCTTCCACTTCAGTTAGTAAGTTATGTAGGGACATGGAGTAGCCTAGACTAGTCACTTCTGGGGAAGCCCACAGCCGGAATTTCTCTTCCTCTCTACTTTTTTTAGTCTATTCTCCTTCCCTTAGACATAGCTAAGTCTCCATCAACTAGAATGTGTTTCACAGAAATAAGACGAGTCACATTTGTAATTCAAAATTCTTTCATAATCAAATTAAAAAATATATTTTTAAGTGAATTAAAATTTTATTTTAATATTTATTCCCTTGTATCCAAAATAATTATTTCACATTAAAAATAATAAAGCCCTTAGGGATAAACCTGACCAAAGTGGTGAAAGACTTGTATGCTGAAAACTAGAAAATGTTAATAAAGGAAATTAAAGATCAAACCTGGGTCTCCCGCATTCCAGGCAGATGCTTTAACCTCTGAGCCACCGGGATGTTTGCTAAAGATCAAAGAAATGCAAAGATAAGCCATGCTCTTCAATTGGGAGAATCAATATTGTTCAAATGGGCCATACTACCCAAGGCAATCTACAGATTTAGCATGATCCCTATCAAATTTTTCCCATGACATTTTTCGCAGAACTAGAGCAAATAATCCTAAAATTTATATGAAACCATAAAAGGCCCAGAATTGCCAAAGCAAGCCTGAGGAAAAAGAACATAGCAGGAGGCATATCCCTTCACAGACTTCAGCTAACACTGCAAAGTAATCAAAACACTGTGATATTTGGACCAAAGCAGACATATGGACCAATGAAATAGAATAGAGAGCCCAGAAAGAAGCCCACATACCTATGGCCAATTAATCTTCGATAAAGGAAGCAAGAACATACAATGGGAGACAGTCTCTTCAGCAAGTGGTCTTGGGACCATTTGGAACCACTTAGGGAAGTTGGACAGCTACATGTAATCCAATAAAGGGAGAACACACCCTCACACCATATATAAAAAGAAACTCAAAATGGCTTAAAAAGTGACATACAAGACATAATACCATAATATTCCTAAAAGAGATCATAGGCAAAACTCTCTGATATAAATGATATTAATGTTCTCTCAGGTCATTTCCCAAGGTAATAGAAATAAAAACAAAAAATAAAAAAAATAGGACTTAAACTTACAAGTTTTTGCACAGCAAAGGAAACCATCAACACAATGAAAAGACAGTCTATTAAATGGCAGGAAATACCTGCAAACAATGCAACCAACAAAGGCTTAATTTCCAAAACCCAGAAACAGCTGATACAACTCAACAAAAATAACAAAATAACCCAACCAAAAAATAGGCAGAACGTCTAATAGGTATTTCTCCAAAGAAGACATACAGATGGCCGACAAGCATGTGAAAAGATGCTCAACATTGCTAATTATTAGAAAAATGCAAACTCAAACTACAATGAGATACCATTTCACACCAGTCAAAATGGATCATTAAAAAAGTCTACCAATAACAAATTCCGCAGTGGGTATGGATAGAAGGGAACTCTCCTGCACTATTGGTGGGAATGTAAGTTGATGCAGCCACTAAGGAAAACATTATGGAGGTTTCCCCAAAAAACTAAAAACAGAGTTGCCATATAATCTAGCAATCCCACTTCTGGGCATTTACTCAGACAAAACTAAAATTCCAAAAGATAAATGCCCCCCTGTGTTCACAGCAGCACTATTCACCATAGCCAAGACATGGAAAGAGCCTAAATATCCATCGAGAGATGCAGGGACAAAGATGTGGTACATGTAGGCAGAATGGAGTATTAGTCAGCCATAAAAAAGAATGGGGGAGTGCCATTGTGGCAACATGAGTGGACCTGGAGATTATCACACTAAGTGATGGAAATCAAAGAAAGAGAATGACAAACACCGTGTGATGTCACTTGCACATAGAATCTAAAGTAAGACACAAATGAACTCACCTATGAAACTGACACAAGCTTGCAAAGAAAAGACTCATGGTTGCCAAGGGAAGGCGGGAGGAGGGATGGCCCGGGAGGCTGGGATTAGCGGATGCGATCTATTAATATGGAATGGATAAACAGCAAGGTCCTCCTAACAGTACAGGAGACGCTATTCAATATCCTGTGATACATCATTATGGAAAGCAACATAAAAAAGAATGTATATATATATCGTGCATAACTGAATCACTTTGCTGTATCACAGAAATTAACACAACACGTTAAATCAATTACCTATCAATAAAAGAAAATATCTGTCACAACAACTACAGTCTGAGTACTCAGTAGTCATGTGGACTATGGACAAGGCCCATTACCTTATCCTAAGACTGTAACATTCACAGCAGCTGGGGTTCTTTATGTTTTTCTAAATATTGTGAGCATGCAGTTGGTGCTTTGATCACTTTATGTGTTTTAGCAAAAAGTAGGACCTGAAGAGACTGTAGCCTGGAGGAATACACTCTAAACTGATGTTTTGATTTCTGTCTCTTTTTTAATTGGCTCAGCACTCTAGTACAGAGAGGGTGATAAAGAATCGTCAACCTCTAAATTTTTATAGAGTTAAAAAAAAATACAGTACTGCCTTTGCTTTTAAAAAACAAGTAAATTTATTTTCAAAAATTTACTAGGAATTCATATCGTTGTGCTTCAAGGTGAAATAAGAGCAGCCCTTCTCTACCCATACTTCACTTACCCTCAGTGAAAGAAAACAAATTCGGATTTTACGAATCATAATATAAAAATTAGTTGGTAAAATTGCCAAATTGATCTGAGGGTAGGGATACAAGCTATCAACACAGAAACATCTTGCACAGAGTGTGTAATTGATATAAACTATTTTTGACTTACCATTTGCTCCAAGCTTGAATTGTTCTCTAAGTTTCAAATGTTATTTGAAAAACAGTGAGCCAAGTCTTCTACAAGACTGTCTTAGGTTTTCTTAGTTTCCAAGTCTTATTACTGTATTATTCTAAGTCAAACTTTGCAACTCTCAGTCACGTTTAAGCATAAACATGGTCAATGATATTATGTTAAAATGTGTAGAGTACAGTGTTTTCCGTCTTCGGTATCAGGAAGCACACTTTGTACAACCAGATGCTTAATCAATGAAAGTCCAAATTAACTATAAAAAAGAAATAAATATTCAAAGAGCTAAAGGCACAGTATTTACAGATCATAAACTCAAACCATCAGGTAATACAGACTATTAAATTTTATGGGAAATGACTCACCCAGAAAATAGTCATAGCAGATTGCAGATCATGGAACAATTGGGCCAAACCAGAGTCTAGTGCTCATGGTACAAAGCAGCTTAATTTATGCTTTTTAAGTGGAAACATCACACATATTCAAGCTTCTAAATTGGATTCCACTACTTTAGAATTTGTGAAAACTCAGAAAAGGGTTTCGTTGAAATTTACTTGAGCTTTATCAAGGGAATAAATAAATAGGGCTTTAAAAGCAGTGGTTAATCTACTCAAGGAAACAAGCTATTTTTAAGGACTTAAAGCACAGTACTTTCTGCTAATGTACAAATGGGTCAGCTCGATGCTTTAAAACAGGCCCTCTAAGGCATTTCCTTTGTTCTATCCACGATTTGGAATTAAGCCTACAACTGGAAGCTTGCGTTAACAAGCTTGCATTTCTTTCAAAACAGTACTTTGGTGATCCCTAAATTCCAGCTTGTGTCCTCCCCAGTTAAGTCTTCACTAGTGAATGATGGTTGCATATTATGGAGAGTGAAGGTCTGGAAGCTGGTGGGGCTGCTTCGATGCTTCAGAAAATAAGTGGCGTTGGAAGACAGTAAACGGAAGGAGGGTGGTGTCTCAGCCTCGCTACCCCGAGACTCAGAAAGGCACTGAAATGCAAGCCCCTTCTCCTTGGGGAATTTAAATGTGACACGTAGGGTGCTGTGTTCTATCTGGGAGCCAGCGTTCGACTTGTTTCTAGTTCTACTGGAGTTTCAGTTTAAAGGGTGAGGGTTGGAAGAAAAGAAAAATAAAAGTACAGAAAAGTGACAACCTCAAATCCACAGTCTCACAATTACCAAGATGTCTACATTTCAGTAAAACATGGCTCATCCGACCAAGAAATAAGAGGATCTCAAATTGAAGAAGAAAATAAAAAGAGCATCAGAAGATCCCAACACCGAGATGACGGGGCTGTTAAGGGTTATCTGTAAAGATTTTCAAGCAGCTGTCTTAAGTGCTTCAATGAGCAATTACATAAACATGCTTTGTAAATGAAAAACAGAAAGTCTCAACCAAAAAAAAAAATGTGATCCATAAGAAGGTCAGCATATAGGCCACTCAATCTCAACATTAGAGGATAAAAATGTTAATTTTTAAGTATCTGAAACTTTGTTAAGAGTCAACATGAATGAGAAGTTTGGAGAAAGAAGGGTAGCTATATGTTCTTTTCCATTTAATGACGTTGCTATATCACTCACAGATTAATGAGTCATAACTTTTTAAGACATCCTAACAGAGTTTTGAAATGATACAGAAAACTTATCATCCTCCTCCATAATTTCAGTTTGAAAATGGGAAGAGTAGACAGACCCTGATAAGAAGATACCAGTTATTAGTGTGACAGAAAACAGTTCGGGTCTTGGGGATAGATTTCAGACAACTGGTGGCAAGCCTACAGATGCTCCTGTGGAGATCTCCACTTTGTTGTATTAATTAATTAATTCACCAGTTAATGCTACAGAAAGTTCAGCTTGGTGAGGTTAACCTAAAGCCTTACGTATATATCTCTTCATGCTGGAATTCATGGAATTAGCAAAAAGGCGAACTGAAAAGACTAAAAGACCCAAAGACTAAAGAAGGCTAAAAAGTTGATCATGATGTGGATTATTTCAAGAAATTGTATCTTGGGACTCACACCACAATAAGTAGTTCTCCCACTATCTGCATTTGCAGCTATGCTGCAAAAAAGGAATCCAGAAATTGAAATTGTTAAAGATACATTGTCAGGTAAAGGTTAATCTGTTCTCAGAACAGTCCTAAAAAGTCAGAAAAATGTATTATTTTTGAGTAGCTTTGTTAAAAGTGAAAATAGAAACATTTCTTTGTGCTTTCATAAGGGTTAATCTTTAATAGTGTTAAATGTGGGGCCTTTTCCCATCACTCTCTCTCCCCTGGTGGTATGTGATCGTTAAGTTGTTACTGCAGCCTCACACAGCCCGGCAGTTTGCAAGGGTATCACAGCCGACTCTTCTAAGTTTCCATGTCACCATCCTAACGCCGAATGCGTGCCTACAGAAAGGGACTCCAGGGAAGCGATGGCGCACATCTTTCTTGCCTTCTTGACGATGGATGCGATCTCCTGGTAGAAGTGGATGGGATGCGGGGTGTAAAAAGAGCGGGGATGTGAGGGTAGAGAGCTGCTCACTCAGGAGTGGCCCACGCTGCTGGCACAGGCAGGGGAAGCAGATTTCCTTGGATGTTTCTGTTCTGCAACCAGGAGCCCACGGATCTTTATGGAGACACAGATTATGCTTCACTCCACCTTCTCTGGCCCTACAGTGAAAATGCTGCTGCATCGGCTATTTACTTAATGACAGGATGATCTCAGAAGGGGACAGTCAGAACCACAATCTGTTTTCCCCTTTTTTATTGGAAGCAGCCATGTCCATCCCTTTATGTATTTTCTGTGGTACTTGCACCTACAGTGATAGTTGAGTAGACACTACAGAGAGTTACTGCTGGCAAAGCCTAAGTAACAATTACCTGGCTCTTTCAGAAAAAGTCTGCCCATCCCTGTCCAGAAGGAACACAGAAACACAACCGTGATTCCTGCTCCACGAAGAACAGTTGTGGTGAAACAGATTATGTTCTTTTAAAAGTTTGAATTCCTAAGTGTTACCTCAAATGTGATTAATTTGTTTCCCCCTATAAACACTCATGCTGAAAAATCAAATTATTCAATCTGTTGGTATATTAACATTCATAATTGTGTTTATTGAAACACATGGTCATTTACTTGATGAAAATGTAATACTGGCTTTGAAATATTTCATCTGTGCAGAATGTTGTTAATGATATGACTGTATTATGCCAATGGTCACTTTAGAAAAATGCAAGTTATAAAATAGCAACAGAATGTTGCTGTTTCATGCTGTTTTTGCAGACGAATCTCAATGGTTTATTAAATCAATCATATTACTGTACTTTGAGGACAAATTTTACTGAACAATTATCATCCCAATTTAATATATTTCTCAGAAGATTTAGCTGGAGCCTGATGTCACTGATGTGATTCACGATCTCTAATACAGAGGTGTTTAAGGGTCCTTTGACTTTGAATGCATTATTTTAAAATAGAAATAAAATTAACATTTCTTTCAAACTGCCAACAGCACAGCTATTCACATAAAAGTTTAGTGTTGTGTGTATGAATTATGGATCCTTACCAACTCTGAAAGTTTTTGTTCCCTGGTACTTAAGCTTTCTCTGTGTTTCTATAATTTGGAACCATTTCAGGAAATTAAATATTCAGTTATGTTTTCCTACCATTAAATAAAGTTTGAAGCTCAAATGCCTTTTAGAATCCAGGCAGGCCAAATTTTCACCAGAAAATATTTGGCTTGGAAGTAAAATATATAAGTATTCAAAAATTATTTTAAAATTGCTAAAATTATTGTCTTCCCCTTGCCCTCAGAGATGAGTGTAGTTACCGCAGCTATTAGAAGTAACAGTATCATTGATGGAAAGGTGGAGCTAGTGGTAAAGAATCCACCTGCCAATGCAGGAGATGCAGGTTCAGTCCCTGAGTTGGGAAGATACCCTGGGCTAGGGAATGGCAACCAACTCCAAAATTCTTGCCTGGAAAATTCCATGGACAAAGGAGCCTAGTGGGTTATAGTTCATGGGGTTGCAAAGAGTCAGATATGACTGAGTACGTGCATGTGTGCGTGTGTGTGCATACACACACACACACATAACAGTATTATTAATATACAGATGTGGAGATAAACCCAGCACTCTGTGGGGTCATCCAGATAGTCCTTCTTCCATCTGAGAACAGGCTGTACTATCCAATGTATCCATAGCAACTTGTCTTTATCAAAATTTTATTCAAAATCCACCAGTGAACTTATCGCTTGTGTTTCTTCTGTTCCTCATAAAATACAGGGAAAATACTCTCCCCTAATTATGTGCATGCTCAGTTGTTTAGCCGTGTCCGATTCTTTGAGACCCCGTGGACCGTAGCCCTTCAAGCTCCTCCATCCATGGGATTTCCCAGGCAAGAATACTGCAGTGGGTTGCCATTTCCTCTTCAGAGGATCCTCCAGACCCAGGGATCGAACCCTCGTCTCCTGTGTCTCCTGCATTGGCAGGCAGATTCTTTACCACTGAGCCACCTGGGAACCCAGGCCCCCTACTCACAAGATGGCCATTTTCCAGCTGTTTGACCTTTGGTGAATTATTTCATTGGGATATTAACATCATTTTCAGTAAAATGGGAATACTCTTCTGTCTGCCTCCATGGTTGTGAAGAGCAAATGAGCTACGCATTTAACACACCAAGCAAGTTGTATGGCATATATGACATGAAAAAAAAAGTGTGTGTTTTAGAAATAGTAAAGAATTAATTGTAAGGTTGATCAGTGTGAACTATGTTGTTATAATTTTTGATTTCTGAGTTAGCTTGATTTATGACTTAAACTGTTTTGTCGGGCTTCCCAGGTGGCGCTAGTGGTAAAAAATCTGCCTGCGAATGTAAGAGACACAGAGACCCAGGTTTGATCCCTGGGTTGGGAAGAGCCTCTAGAGAAGGGCGTGGCAACCACTCCAGTATTCTTGCCTGGAGTATCCCATGGACAGAGGAGCCAAGTGGGCTACGGTCCATGGGGTCCCATAGAGTCGGACATAACTGAGCACTCACACACAAACTGTTTGGTTAAATGTGTGATATTTTAAAGATATTAAGGTTGGTTTTTAAAAGAAAGCATATATCATTATCTTGATTAGTAAGAATTTCTATCTTTTTATGTCACTGAAGCCTAATACTTGTAAATACAGTTAATCAACACACTGAAAATCCATTTAAACCTCCTATTTATGTATGAATATCTTTTATGTATTCTTCAGGATTTCAGATGATCTTAACATTCTTGCTGCAATTTGAATGACTTCTATTTGGGAATTCCTCAAATAATCTCCTAGTCACAACCTGGATACTGGCATATGGGTAAATCTAGACAATATTTTTAGCTAAAGCCTTTTCAGTTATATAATAATTTTCAGCTAAAAATTTGTTTTGAACTTTGCCCACATTTTCTTGGACCACCATTCAAATCCTTGGATTTCCTGCATTCCTCATGTTGAAGAGTAGGGAACACGCGTGCATTGGTCTCTCAGTCACGTCCGGCTCTCTGACCCTGTGGACTGTAGCCCACCAGGCTTCTGCAGGCAAGAATACTGGAGTAGGCTGCCGTGCCCTCCTCCAGGGGATCTTCCCAACCTAGGATCAGACCTGCGTCTGCTGTGTTTCCTGCATTGCAGGCAGATTCTTTGCTGCTGAGCCACCAGGGAAGCCCCTGATAGCTCGGTGAAACTGGGAGCAGGGAACTTCTCTGTAGCGCAGTCTATGAAAGCGACTGTGCTTCGTCTTGGTTTGTTAGTTAGGATTAGTTAGTTGGATTGTTAGTTGCCTTTTCGTATTTGGCAGTGTTATCCGGCTGCGAAGCCTCTTCAGAACCCGTTCTCCTCCCTCTAGGGTAGGGGCTCACAAAATTCTCTCTGGTCCATTCTCACAAAAAAAAGATGCACCTCATACACCAAGAATGGCTGAATGGACACACAACTTCTGCCAAATGCTAGAAGTTTCTGTTGACAGTCACTTACCTTAGTATTGTCAAAGATCCAGCTACTTAAAAATATCCAAATATGCCATTTTTTTCTGTTATTATGATATAGACTCAGAAAGTAAAGCAAAGAAATGAGACAATTTTCTGTACAATCAGGAAAGAAAAATGGCTTCAATTCTTCAATTTGCATTTGCCTCACTTGTCTAAGATATTGCTTGAGCAGGGGGCAGGTGGTGGTGGTGGAAATTTACTAAGGTTTTCTATTATATTGATTACTTTTAAAACTAATAATTTCTTTTGACAGTTTGCTCAAGGAACCTTTGCTGAAGGCCTAATTGAATTTGAAGCCTTAGGTAAAGCTATTTGTATTTTTATACCATGGGTTCACCTAGATTACACTTTAAAAACTTTGCAAGTGATTTTTTTCTGTGTTCAAGCCTCAGAATAGTTTCTCTATTCATAGATCATGGGGTTTAATTTCCAATTGCTATTAGAGAACACTTATGTTGCCACCTTCTGTTCATCCCAGCCTAGAATCTAGACACCATTTTGGACAAAGTCCTAGAGGTTTGATCTGAGTCTCATACTTCCCTTTACTTGCCATCCTCATTTACAACCTGCATCTGACCCCTAATCAATTCACCCTTTCCATGGCAACCAGCTTTGAATCTTGATGCTGGAGAAGACTCTTGAGAATCCCATAGGCTGCACAGAGATGAAACCAGTCAATCCTAAAGGAAATCAACCCTGAATATTCATTGGAAGGTCTGATGCTAAACCTGAAGTTCCACTACTATTCCAATATGAAGAGACAACTCATTGGAAAAGACCCTGAGGCTGGGAAAGGTTAAGGGCAGGAGGAGAAGAGAGTGGCACGGGATGAGATGGTTGGACGGCATCACTGACTCTGTGGACATGGAGTTGAGCGAATTCCAGGAGATAGTGGAGGACAGAGGAGCCTGGAGTGCTACAATTTATGGGGTCACAAAGAGTTGAACACGACTGAGTGACTGATCAAAAACAATGGCAACTAGAGTAACTTTTCTTAAACACAAAGTGACCCTTACCTCTCCCCCATTTAAAATCCTTCAATTCCCCACTAGAGGTTTTGGGATAAGGTTCTAAACACCTTAGCTTAACACATGAAACTCCTGTTTAAGACTGTATCTCACCTTGTCCGTCATCTCCCTCCATAGCCCTCCGGGCACTCCTCGGAAGAGCTCTGTGAAAATGCTCATGGTTACTCAGATCTTCTCTGCCCCAAGGTACAGCTCTCAAGTCGGGGGAGGTGGTATTCCAGGGGATATTTGGCAGTGTCTGGAGAATCTCACTTGCCACGCTGGCATCTCACGGTCAGAGATGCAAAATGCCAAGGAGAAGAAATCCTTCCCTAGACCAACCTATATCTTTATCCACTTTCTTCCACTCTTCATTTGAGACTAACCTTCAGAATTACTCTTGTTTTATGTTAAGAATAGCTATGACACCCTAGACAATGTATGAAAAAGCAGAGACATAATTTTGCCAACAAAGTCATTTGACTGTATAGTCAAAGTTATGGTTTTCCCAGTAGTCATGTGTGGATAGGAGAGTTGGACTGTAAAGAAAGATGAGCGCTGAAGAATTGATGCTTTTGAACTGTGGTGTTGGAGAAGACTCTTGAGTCTTTTGGACTGCAAGGAAATCAAACTAGTCCATCCTAAAGGAGACCGATCCTGAATATTCATTGGAAGGACTGGTGCTGGAGCTGAAGTTTCAATACTTTGGCTAAGACTCGGGTACAGCTTACCGACCGATCAAGAACAACAACTGGAGCACTGCCTCTGGAAATATTCCTGTGACGCCACAGCCTGGTCTCGTTCAGTCCTTTACTCTCCTCCCTGTCCTTCACTGCTTCAGTCTTACTCCGCACATCCACTGCCATAACGCTCACCTTCCTTACTGCTCTGGTTAGCTTCTTTTCTCATTGATAGATTTTAGGATACTTTGGAATATAATCTTTGGAATCTACTGGGTGGCCAACAAACGCTCACCAATTCCACTCATGAATAAAGGTAATTAGAGCAAGTTGATATTTCCAAGAAAATCAACACCATGGTAAAATGACTGTAAGTTCTTAGAGCCCCTATAGTTACATGGACTTACTTATAAAACGCCTTTGGGACAGAGCAGAATTTCACCTATGAAAAAATTCACAGGGGAAAAAGGAAGATATCATTGAAATATATTAGTAAGGGGGCTATGACTATGTGTGGCTCAGGCGGTAAAGAATTTGCTTGCAATGCGGGAGACCTGGGTTCGATCACTGGGTAGGGAAGATCCCTTGGAGGAGGGCATGATAACCCCCTGGAGAATTATTTTTGCCTGGAGAATTCCATGGACAGAGATGCCTGGCAGCCTACAAACCATGGGGGTTTCAATAAGTCAGACATGACCGAGTGACTAAGCACAGCACACTCATTTTCCTACAGCTTCAATTTTATATGCTGAGACTAGGACAGTCGTAAGTGTGAACGATGAAGAAGCTGAAGTGTAAATAATGGACCATAACCTCAGGCAAGTCTAAACATTACTACTCATCTATTTACCAAATATTTATGTTGGCCTGTTATCTGTCAGCTACTGCACTGATTCTGAACAAAGAGTCCTGTGCCTGGGTTCATGAAGCTGCAGACTGGTGAAACACACACACAATATAGCAATGTTGTCAGTGGGAATTACAAACAGTGATGACTACTATGAAGGGAGGGAAAGGTGTTAGGATACCTGATAAAGTGAGGGGGAGGGCGTGGCTGATTTCTTTTAAAGAGTCACTGTCTTCAGGCACACTAAGTCATTTAGTCGTGTTAAACTCTTTGAGACACTGGACTACACAGCCCACCAGGCTCCTCTTTCCATGAGACTCTCCAGGCAAGCCTGCCATGCCCACCTGCAGAGGATCTTCCAGACCGAGGGGTTCAGCCCAGGTCTCTTGGTCTCCTGGTAGGTGGCTCTTTACCACGAGTGCCACTTGGGAAACCCTAGAGAGGCAGCAGGCTTCTAAACAGCGACGCTTTCAGAGCTGATTCCAGATCGGCGAAGGAGGTGCTAAGTGGCAAAGGGGTGCGGCAACTAGGAAAGGAGGAGACCAAGCCTGAGGTGGGAGTGGACTGGTGTATTCGTGGGCTGAGAGAGACTGGTGTGCCTGAAACACCCGGGGCAGGGAAGTTGGGAGGGACTTTTAGGTCAATGTTAAATGCTTAGGACTTTAGGGTGGGAACATTCAGAAGAACCCTTACATATATAGTTACTCCCAATATTAAAGTTAAAAGCAAGGTGCTCAGTCACTCAGTTGTGTCTGACTTTCAAAACCATGGACTGTAGCTTGCCAGGCTCCTCTTACGTGGGATTTTCCAGGCAAGAATACTGGAATGGGTGGCCATTTCCTACTCCAGGAGATTTTCTTAACTCACAGACTAAACCCAGTCTCCTGAGGTTCCTGCACTCATGCATGCTATTAAAATTAATAATAATAATAAAAAAAAGCTATTGGAAATACTAAACCGTCTTTCCAGATTTTTTACGTTGGAAGCATTCATGATTGTATCCATATTCATAATTATATCTGCTTCCCTGGGCTACTGCAACACAAACTTGGTGGCTTAAATCAACAGAAACGTCTTCTCTCACAGCGCTGCTAAGTCCCTTCAGTCATGTCTGACTCTGTGCGACCCCAGAGAGGGCAGCCGACCAGGCTCCCCTGTCCCTGGGATTCTCCAGGCAAGAACACTGCAGTGGGTTGCCATTTCCTTCTCCAATGCATAAAAGTGAAAAGTGAAAGTGAAGTCGCCCAGCCGTGTCCGACTCTCAGCGACCCCATGGACTGCAGCCTACCAGGCTCCTCTGTCCATGTGATTTTCCAGACAAGAGTACTGGGGTGCCATTGCCTTCTCCTCACAGCACTGGAGGCTGGGAATCAGGAACCACAGATGCTAGGAGGGCAGCGCTCCCCCTAGAGGCTGGAGGGGGAAATGCCCCTTGCCTCTTTGGAAGGCTCCTGGCCCATGGGAGCATCACCTCAAACCCTGTCTCACTCTCCGCACGGATCTCCCTATGGCCTTCTTCTCTGTATCTCTGTCAAGTCCCCCGTCCTTTGTCCTGTAAGGATACCAGTCACTGGATTGGGGGCAGACTCACCTCAAGATCCTTAACCTCGTTACATCGGCAAAGACTCTATTTCCAAACAGGTCACATTCATAGGAACTGGGCTTTAGGACATATCTTTATGCCGGGGACACAATTCAAGCTGCTACAATAACGCTTATTTTTAACAAGTTATTGGGCTTCCTTGGTGGCTTCCCAGTTGTTAAAGAATTCACCTGCACTGCGGGAGACCTGGGTTTGATCCCTGGATCGGAAAGATTCCCTGGAGGAATCCCCGTGGACAGAGGAGCCTTAGTGGGCTACAGTCTACTGGGTCACAAAGAGTTAGACATGACTGAGCAATTGAGCACAGCACAAAAAATGTTTATTTTCAGCCAGTTACTGGACTTGTGAGTTACTGCTATATGGTGTTTTACAGTCTTTATATCAGTTCTCCTTATCCGTTAGCTGTTGCTATAGAGACAAGCTGCTCCAGAGTCAAGTGTTAGACTGTACTGACATCAGTCTCATCTTGGTGGGCCACTGTCTGGTGTATGATGCTTAATCACTTCTGAGCCTCATTTTCCTACCCTTAAAAGGAGTTCCTCTTTTTTTTTTTGGCTGTTTTTTACTTTTTAATTTAATTGGAGGCTAATTACTTTACAATATTGTAGTGGTTTTTGCCATACACTGACATGAATCAGCCATGGGTGTACATGTGTTCCCCATCCTGAACCCCCCTCCCACCTCCTTCCCCATCCCATCCCTCTGGGTCATCCCAGTGCACCAGCCCTGACACCCTGTCTCATGCATTGAACCTGGACTGGCGATCTGTTCCGTATGTGATAATATACACGTGCCAATGCTATTCTTGACTGCTGCATGTGTTACAGCTCTCTGTATTTCTTTGATGGATCGATAACTTCACGACTCTATTCATGGTTCTGCTCACTTTTCTTTACCCATGCTGACTTTTTGGCTTCTGGTCTTCCTGCTTTAGAATCGCTACCTCTTTCTCCTCTTGGTCAGTGGAGAGGTTGGTGGGGTCCTCTCTGACCTGTGCAGCTGGATCCTCACTCTATGTCCCAACTGGTCATCTCTAGCTTGTGGCTCACCACATCCTTGCCCAGAGACTAGCATTTTTTAAGATATTTTTTAAAAAATGTGGACCATTTTAAAAGTCTTTATTGAATCAGTTACAATGTTGCTTCTGGTGTTTATGTTCCTGTTGTTTTGGCCTCAGGCATGTGGGATCCTACCTCTCTGACCAGGGACTGAACCTGCACCTCTGGCATTGGAAGGCGAAGTCCTAACGACTGGACTGCTAGAAGTGTCCCGAGACTAACATTTTTTTAGGGGGCTCTTCCACTGGGTGATAATGACACAGTGATGCTTCGGATGCAGATGCAAGTCGTCTGTCAGCCTTAGTAGAAAATCAGTCCCTAGGTGAAGTTAGTTTGGCCCTGCAGTTAAAAAGTTAGAAGGAGGTGTGATCAGGCAGAGAGATAAGTTTCTGATTCAGCTGACTTATAGAGAAAATATGGACTTTTGTATGGCTTAAAATAAACATAACACTAAAATGTTGAGATAAGCTAAATTGACAGCATTTACTAAATCAATAGCAGTATTTTTATCAGCTGAGACCTGCCATACATAACTTAGATACACACCAGAAATCAGCTCGAAGGGATGCCTATTATATTTATGTATCATAAAAAATAGTTGAGTTTCACCTACTGATAATGTTAGGTTTCCCACTGAAACTGGTTCTCTCTCCCTATATCTGGGGTCTGAATTCTTGCAGTCAGCAAACTGCTGGGGTGTAATGAGGATTTCAAAGGTGGAAGATGGATTCTTTCAGCCATTGCAGGTGTCTATGAAAGACCCAGAAAGATTAATCTGGCAGTGTACCAAAGGGAAAGACGTAATTGAAAAAGAGACATAAAGGGGGGAGAAAGACAACTATTAAAAAGTTGAATTCTGGTAGAGTCACGAGGATATTTTTACAACACAATGCATTTTTAGATAGCTTCCTTCATAGGCCCCAACACAAAATGCATCACGGAAAAAGATGTACAAAAGAGCTAGTCCTTTTTATGAGACTGTTCACAGAAAAAGAAAAAGAAGATTTAGCCAGCACCAGGAATTTGTTCCACCTAGCTCTAAATGGAAATCATTTTTAAAGCAGTTATGGAAATTTTTAGCTAGGTTCCCAAACAATATAACATGTTCGGTGCAAAGGCTGATTCATGGAGTTTCTGCCAGCAAATCATTACTCTTGCACTATGAGGGGGCAGGCGTATTGTTCCCAGTTACAAGAAAGACAGAGAAAAAGAACAGGATAGTCAGGAGAAGAACCCAAGAGACTTGATTTATAGATTACATTGACTTGCTGGTGTGAAAGGAAAAAATCCATGTCTAATCTTTCACTTCTTTCTTTGAAGCAAGTTTCTGACGCAGACCTTCCCCTGCTCGACTTCTGAATGTATCTGCACGCCTCCCTTACATATTGCTTAGCAACCCTAGTCCTCGGGCCAGGAAGTCCATGATGCTCAGTACCTGCCTCCCCTTCCACGATCTCCCCCAGCTCAAGGACTGGTAGCTTGGCAACATGTCTTCCAAAATGCCCTGTCAGCAGAGTGCCCTTTAAGAGTCTACCAGTGAGAAGCCTTTGTTTGAGATCTGGGTGCTGGCAAAGAAGTACATGTGTGAGCAGCGCTCTGTTGGATGTGTGGGTTTTGGGACACTCAAGGTTTTGTGGTAGCCTCTAGAAGTTCTCATATGGGTGCTGTAGGCGGCTGTGACCATTCATGGAATTTTTCTGTAATTCCTGACCTAGAGGGTAAGAAAGTGAAAGTGAAGTCGCTCAGTCGTGTCTGACTCTTTGCAACCCCGGTTCCTCCATCCATGGGATTCTCCAGGCAAGAATACTGGAGTGGGTTGCCATTTCCTTCTCCAGGGGAATCTTCCTGACCCAGGGATTGAACCCAGGTCTTCCGCATTGCAGGCAGACACTTTAACCTCTGAGCCACCAGGGGAGCTCCAGTCTAATTCCTTGGTAGCCAGTGAAGAAGCTAAGAGACAGCCGTGGTCTCCTTGACCTCAGTTATTTCGGCCTTTCCATTACTTGAGTGAGCATTTAATCCTCTAGGTTACTGCTCTTCCTTCCTGGGATATCTAGAGCAGATTCTATTTTCCTGACTGAGTCAGCTGTCTCCTTATGTCCATTCTTTTTTTAAGTCCCAGGTATCACCTAGCACAGCTCCTCATTTCACAGGTGAGGCACAGGGCGACTAAGTCGCTTGCTCAAGATTACTCAGACACTTAATTATAGAACCAATCCAAGATTTCTACTGTATCACACTGCTGCTGCTAAGTCACTTCAGTCGTGTCTGACTCTGTGCGACCCCATAGACGGCGGCCCACTAGGCTCCCCTGTCCCTGGGATTCTCCAGGCAAGAACACTGGAGTGGGTTGCCATTTCCTTCTCCAATGCATGAAAGTGAAAAGTGAAAGTGAAGTCGCTCAGTCGTGTCCGACTCTTAGCGACTCCATGGACTGCAGCCTACCAGGCTCCTCTGTCCATGGGATTTTTTCAGGCAAGAGTACTGGAGTGGGTTGCCACTGCCTTACATCTCTGGATTTATAGACCATCTCCTAATGCTCCTTTTGTATACCATATATATATGTATATTTATGATATCAGCAATTATAGTTTTATGGAAAAAACAGGAAGAAAACACTGCCAAATAAAGTGAATGCATTTTATCATATCAAAGTATTATATTTTGAAGAAACATCAAAAATTTTGGACAAACATGCTTATTGAAAAAATGCATTTTGTTTTTCTATTTACTTTTTTATAAAGTATAGTTGATTTGCAATACTATATTCGTTTCAGGTATATAACATAGCGATTCAATATTTTTATAGGCTGCATTCTATTTAAAGTTATATCTTTTCAAATTAGTGTTTCCCTTTTTTCTTAGATTTATGCACAGGAGTGGAATCACTGGATCATATGATGGTTCTGTATCTAGTTTATCTAGTTTTTTGAGAATCCTCCATATTGTTTTCCATAGTGGCTGCACCAGTTTACATTCCACCAATAGCACATGAGAATTCCCTTTTCGCTACATCCTTGCCAGCATTTGTTATTTGTGCTCTCTTTGATGACAGTCATTTTGACAGGTGTGAGGTGATATCTCATTGTGGTTTTAACTTACATTTCTCTGATGACTAGCAATGTTGAGCACCTTTCCATGTGCTTGTGGGGTTATCTCTATGTATTCTATGGGAAAAGGTCTACTCACGTGTTCAGCCAATTTCTTTTCTTTTTTTATTGCTGCACTGCAGGGCTTTAAAGACCTTAGTTCCTTGAACAGGGATTGTAGCCAGGACCACAGCAGTGAAAGTGCCAACTCCTGACCCCTGGACCGGCAGGGAAGGGTCACACTGCCCATTTTTAAATCAGGTTGTTTGGCTTTTTGCTGTTGATCTGTATGAACTGTTTATGTATTTTGGGGGATATTTACCCCTTATCAGTTTTATCATTTGCAAATATCTTCCCCCATTCAATAAGTTTTTTCACTCTGTGTTGTAGATGGTTTGGTTTGCTGTGTAGTACTTTTAAGTTTAATTATGGCCATTTGTATGTTTGTTTACTTTATTGAAGTATAGTTGATATATAATGTGCATTTTTAAAATTTTTGTTTCTTTTGTCTTAGGAGACAGATCCAAAAAATATTGCTACAATTTATGTCAAAGAGTATTCTGCCTATGTTCTCTTTTAGGAGTCTTATCATTGCAGGTCTTACATATTTATGTCTTTAATCCATTTAGAGTTTATTTTTGTATATGGAGTGAATGAAAGTTCTAATCTCATTCTTTCACATGTATCTGTCCAGTTTTCCCAGTTCCACTTTTTGAGAAGAGTGTCTTTCCTCTACTGTATATTCTTGTTTCCTTTTGTATTAGATTAATTCACCATAAGTGCATGGGTTTACTTCTGGGGTCTCTATTCTGTTCTGTTGACCTGTGTATCTGTTTTTGTGCCAGTACCATGATGTTTTGATTACTGTAGGTTTGTAGTACAGACTGAAGTCAGAAAGTATTATACCTTCAGTTTTTTTCTTTTTTCTCAAGATTGCTTTGGCAATTTGGGGTCCTTTGTGGTTCCACATAAATTTAGGATTACTTATTTTACTTCTGTGAAACATGTCATGGGTATTTTGATAGGGATCATATTAAATCTGTAAATTGCTTTGGTTTGTATGGAACTCTAACAATATTAATTCTCCAATGCAAGAGTACAGGTTATCTTCCCATTTCTTTGTATCATTTCTAAATTCCTTCATCAGCATTTTATGATTTTTGGACTTTAAGTCTTTCACCTCTTTGCCTAAGTTAATTACTAGATATTTTATTTTTTTTGATATGATTTTAAATGGAGCCATCTTCATGCTTTTTCTGATAGATAATTATTAGTCTATAGAGAAGTAATAGATACCTGTATATCAATATTACATCCTGAAACTTAATTGAATTTATTAGTTCTAATAGTTTTCTTGTGGAGACTTTCAAATTTTATATGTTAGCATCATATAATTTGCAAACTAACAGTTTTACTTCTTTCCTTCCAATCTGGATATGTTTTTATTTCTTTTTCTTGTCTGATTCCTATAGCTAGGACTTCTAATACTATGTTAAATAGGAGTGAGGAGAGTGGACACCCTTGTCTTGTTCCTGATTTTAGAGAAAAAGAGTTTTGCTTTTTGCCATTGAGTAACTGAGTATTGGAGAAGGAAATGGCAACCCACTTCAGTGTTCTTGCCTGGAATCCCAGGGACGGGGGAGCCTGGTGGGCTGCTGTCTATGGGGTTGCACAGAATCGGACACGGCTGAAGTGACTTAGCAGCAGCAGCAGCAGCAGCAGCAGCAGCAGCAGCAGCAGCAGCCGCCGCTGAGTATTATGTTAGCTATAGATTTGTCATAAATGAGCTTATGTTGAGGTACGTCCACTCTAACTTTGATGAGAGTTTTTTATTTTTATCATAAATGGATGCTGAATTCTTTCAAGTGGTCAAAAAATAATTTTTATGTTCATTGAGAGAACTCTGACTTTATTCTCATTATTTTTAAAATAATTTCTTGCATATATATATATATGAAAGAAACTGGTTAAGATATTTCTAAAACTTCTTTCACTTTGACTCTTTGAGTCATTTATTTTTACTTAATTAAAGTTAATTTTTTAATAAAAAAGCTTTTAAATATAAATCTCTATGCTATCAAGAGATAAGGTGACATAACGCTTCTTAAACAAATCTATTAAGCAACTAAAATACTTTTGTACTGGGCTCATAAGCCATTTTGCAATGACACAGAGCTAGACCCCTTTTTCACTCTTGGTTCCATTATATTGTTAAACACATTATCCCCAGGATAATAAATGCACAGTTGTTGTGTTTGGAATTTTCCTGCAAAATGCTGACATGCATTCTCCAAGTTCTGATGTTCACAAGTGTGTAAGCAATGCCTATTGTATCAGAACTGACACGTGGCAGTGCAAGAGTGTAAGACAAACTAGTTTGAGCCTAAAATGAGAAAAAAATCAGAAATAATTAAATATGAAAATAGTTATGTCTCAAATTCATTAAATTATATTTTACATTTTATTCTTCAATGTGTTTATTTTCAAGGTATGGTTCATGACATGTAATTGCTTTTAGTGTCCCAGAATACAAACATAATGATAGATTGTTAA
Organism: Madoqua kirkii; assembly: GCA_006408675.1. Taxonomy (NCBI): domain Eukaryota; kingdom Metazoa; phylum Chordata; class Mammalia; order Artiodactyla; family Bovidae; genus Madoqua; species Madoqua kirkii. The sequence continues at coordinate 29,195 of SJYC01015927.1, forward strand.
AGTATCATCTTATACCTTGTGTATCCATAATCTTATTTTTTAAAAAACAACCAGTTAATTACTGATTTATTATTAATTTAGTGTCTATAATCCACAACACCTATGGCTTTAATTCATGTTTGCACTCTCAAAATATTTAATGTTCTCACACTATAGCACAGTTGCATCTGAAAAGATTATTCACTCTCATATTTAATAGGAATTCCTCTACTTTCTTGAAGGCTCAAGGACTTCTGTGATTTCGCTGTATGAATAGCAAGACTATAGTAGTGGAAATAGTAAAATCTTGTTTTGTTTGAGGAAAATAAGTCAGAGAAAGAAATTTAGTTCCTTAAGAGGATATACTTGCCATTTCTGCTATTTTTTTGGAGAATGGGCTTATGTGCTGCTTATTTATAACCAGTACTTGCCTCCTGAATACTTGGTTGAGCAGAAAAACAACTTAGAAGTCAACAGGAACTTGGTGATATGACAGAACATTATATGGAATGAAATAATGCATAAAGAGGATGGTGCTTGGCAGATCTGTCTCCATCTGCTGCCTTAACTTTTCTTCCCTCCAACCAATTATACGGTCTGCCCAGTGCCTGACAAATAACAGGCATCAATTAATGACGATTCCCTTCTATTTCCCATTCTTGCTCCAAAGTTAGAGCAGGGTAAATATTTGGACGGAAATGACTTTTCTTCTTTCCGGATTATCTAGTTTTGAAGAAAGAGGGTAATCCAAGTCGCCCACATCTTCAGGTTCACAGATGTGCTGAATGCAAGCAGAATCTTCACAGTGTGTTTTGGCTTAATGGGTACCAGCGCTCTTCTGGCCTAAGGTTTCTACAGAGATCCACTTCTGGATCAGCATGGCTCCAGGATCCCGGGAGAGTTTTAGGCTTCCCCTACAGGGAGGGAGCACGTGTGGTTCACTGCAGTTCTGTGTGGCCCCTGTGGGTTGCTTCTCCACTGTGGGCCAGTGGCCACTGTGACTGCTCTGTGTTTCCCACCAGGATTCAGGAGGTACGCTAGGAATCATTCAGGCTTATCTTAAACCTACTCTGATTGTTGGGCTTCCCTGGTGACTCAGTGGTAAAGAATCCACCTACCACAGCAGGAGACATGGGTTCGATCTCTGGGTTGGAGCATCGCCTGGAGAAGGAAATGGTACCCACTCCAGTATTCTTGCCTGGGAAATCACATGGGCAGAGGAGCCTGGCGGGCTACATTCAGTCCATGGGGTCACAAAGAGTTGGACACGACTTTGCGGCTGGACAACAACAGCAACGTATTCTAATAGTTACTGTGGGAAACATCTAGGATTTCAGCAAATTGACCATTTTCTCTTCTAATTTTTCTTGCATACACATCATTTAACACTGGAAGGTGGTAGTAGAGGGGTCATGAATTGTACTATTAAATTGCTTTCAAGTCAGACAAGTTCCTATCCTGGCTCTGTTACCTAGACTTAGGTGACCTTGATCGATTTATTTAATGCTTCAGTTTCATCATTTGTAAAATGGGAATGATGCCTGTCTCATGGGGTTTTAATGAGGATTGAATGAGGTATGTACATAAAGTGTCTGGCATTTAGCAAGCACCAAATAAAGAGAACTATTGTCCTTGACAAACACGATATTTTAAGACTTCTAATTCAACATCATTAGCTCATTTTTCTTATTGACACTTAATCAAGACTATTTCTAAAGTGTGAGCCCATATTAATTTCCCAGAAACTCAGCTGTCTACTTCTTCTTTTTCTTTAACCAAACTGAAACTAACTCCCGTGGCATGATTGATTTTGCCAGAGTGATTCTGCATATCCTAAACAGGATCTTTCCATCTGCTGCTCAACCCCATCTGTTCTTGCCTCCAGCTGATCCAATTTCACAACCAGTTGGTAGAGGGCCACCTGAAAAAAAAGTCCCCATTATGTTCTGATGTCCTGAAGAAACCTTGAGAAAAATTCAGCGTAGAGAGTTTGGTCACTTGAACATACAAACGCCTCAGTAAATTATTTTACAGAAAATGGGGAAATTGCCATATGGTGCTGTTGGTGGTGGTGAAATTAAATCATGTTAAAGCCAGATTAGAAAAACATAAAAAAAAAAAACCCTCATTCCTAGCAGAGTGCCAAGCATAGCACAGACACTCAGTACTCATGACCTGACTTTATTTTTTTACATTAGATAATTATGACTCTTTAGGCGATCAGAGAAGCTAGGACATTTGAGATTTTAGCTCCTCTCTCACAGAGTGCATTCTGAACGGCATTAGTGTAGGTGCCAGTGAAGTGGGAGTTTTTGTGGAGGGGTGTCTGCTCTGCGTGCTGTTGCACAGAGCAGTGACTGTCATGTTCAGCTTCATCCCCAAAACCATGTGCTTTTGGCTTATTATACTGCAGGCGTTAGGATGAGCCCTTCGGTTTTATGGCCTTCATGTGAAATTTGGACGGAAATGACTTTTCTTCTTTCCGGATTATCTAGTTTTGAAGAAAGAGGGTAATCCAAGTCGCCCACATCTTCAGGTTCACAGATGTGCTGAATGCAAGCAGAATCTTCACAGTGTGTTTTGGCTTAATGGGTACCAGCGCTCTTCTGGCCTAAGGTTTCTACAGAGATCCACTTCTGGATCAGCATGGCTCCAGGATCCCGGGAGAGTTTTAGGCTTCCCCTACAGGGAGGGAGCACGTGTGGTTCACTGCAGTTCTGTGTGGCCCCTGTGGGTTGCTTCTCCACTGTGGGCCAGTGGCCACTGTGACTGCTCTGTGTTTCCCACCAGGATTCAGGAGGTACGCTAGGAATCATTCAGGCTTATCTTAAACCTACTCTGATTGTTGGGCTTCCCTGGTGACTCAGTGGTAAAGAATCCACCTACCACAGCAGGAGACATGGGTTCGATCTCTGGGTTGGAGCATCGCCTGGAGAAGGAAATGGCTACCCACTCCAGTATTCTTGCCTGGGAAATCACATGGGCAGAGGAGCCTGGCGGGCTACATTCAGTCCATGGGGTCACAAAGAGTTGGACACGACTTTGCGGCTGGACAACAACAGCAACGTATTCTAATAGTTACTGTGGGAAACATCTAGGATTTCAGCAAATTGACCATTTTCTCTTCTAATTTTTCTTGCATACACATCATTTAACACTGGAAGGTGGTAGTAGAGGGGTCATGAATTGTACTATTAAATTGCTTTCAAGTCAGACAAGTTCCTATCCTGGCTCTGTTACCTAGACTTAGGTGACCTTGATCGATTTATTTAATGCTTCAGTTTCATCATTTGTAAAATGGGAATGATGCCTGTCTCATGGGGTTTTAATGAGGATTGAATGAGGTGTGTACATAAAGTGTCTGGCATTTAGTAAGCACCAAATAAAGAGAACTATTGTCCTTGACAAACACGATATTTTAAGACTTCTAATTCAACATCATTAGCTCATTTTTCTTATTGACACTTAATCAAGACTATTTCTAAAGTGTGAGCCCATATTAATTTCCCAGAAACTCAGCTGTCTACTTCTTCTTTTTCTTTAACCAAACTGAAACTAACTCCCGTGGCATGATTGATTTTGCCAGAGTGATTCTGCATATCCTAAACAGGATCTTTCCATCTGCTGCTCAACCCCATCTGTTCTTGCCTCCAGCTGATCCAATTTCACAACCAGTTGGTAGAGGGCCACCTGAAAAAAAAGTCCCCATTATGTTCTGATGTCCTGAAGAAGCCTTGAGAAAAATTCAGCGTAGAGAGTTTGGTCACTTGAACATACAAACGCCTCAGTAAATTATTTTACAGAAAATGGGGAAATTGCCATATGGTGCTGTTGGTGGTGGTGAAATTAAATCATGTTAAAGCCAGATTAGAAAAACATAAAAAAAAAAAAAAAACCCTCATTCCTAGCAGAGTGCCAAGCATAGCACAGACACTCAGTACTCATGACCTGACTTTATTTTTTTACATTAGAAAATTATGGCTCTTTAGGCGATCAGAGAAGCTAGGACATTTGAGATTTTAACTCCTCTCTCACAGAGTGCATTCTGAACGGCATTAGTGTAGGTACCAGTGAAGTGGGAGTTTTTGTGGAGGGGTGTCTGCTTTGCGTGCTGTTGCACAGAGCAGTGACTGTCGTGTTCAGCTTCATCCCCAAAACCATGTGCTTTTGGCTTATTATACTGCAGGCGTTAGGATGAGCCCTTCGGTTTTATGGCTTTCATGTGACTCATCAAACTCAGATGCCAATTAATGGATCATGTCCATTATTTTTTGTATCACTCTAGACGGAGGAGCCTGGTAGGCTGCAGTCCATGGGGTCGCTAGGAGTCAGACACGACTGAGCGACTTCACTTTCACTTTTCACTTTCATGCATTGGAGAAGAAAATGGCAACCCACTCTAGTGTTCTTTCCTGGAGAATCCCAGGGATGGGGGAGCCTGGTGGGCTGCCGTCTCTGGGGTTGCACAGAGTCGGACACGATTAAAGCGATTTAGCAGCAGCAGCGGCAGCGGCCTCACCAATGGATATTGTACTGATTTTAAGAATTGTCCCAGTTAAAGTGGAAATGTGTGTGTCACAGAATGGAAGAATATAGTAATCCTTGATTCCTTACACCCGCTCTATGAGGCTCATTTTACATATGAGGAAAGTGAAGCTCAGGGACACTGAATGAAATGCCTCAGCCCACTGTGCTAGGAAACGAGGTAACCTGGACTCGGGTCCAGCGGTGCCTGCTCCCTGTGCCCTGTATTAACCCGAGTGTCAGTGTCCTGGCCCCAGTGAGTGTGACTCCACAGGAAATGAGCACAGGAGAGTGAGGCGCTGCTGTGGGCCTGTCCACCTGAAAGCACAGCTTCAGACCTTATTAGTAAATAGGTGTACTGCACCCAACCATTTCTCCTCTTTCTTTCAACTTTCTTTCCTCACCCATCAACGACTTAAGTCTAGAAATAAAATTTCCCCCAACGGCATCTCTTCTCTTCCCCTGTATGGATCTTAAAAGTGTAGGTCACATCAGAAAACATAAGGATGGTAGAATGGGTGCTTTCTTTAAGGAAATCTCCCTGTCCCTTTCACTCTCCAGTAATAGAAATGTACATTATCTTCAATTAAACAAATGATGGGTTTAAGCCAAGGAAGCATCTGGTTACTTGTCTTGGCCTGGGGGGACAATTAGTTAGCAACCTTGCCAGCAATTTTCTCTCTTCCTTTTTTATTCATTTTCTTCTGACGTTCTTGGACTCTGTGAGGATATAGCTAGGAATATGGAAGCTGTTTATTTTTTCCTGTGGATCTAAGACCTCCCTCCCATCAAACTCCCAACCCAAAGCTTGGGAAGAAAGTTTCCAAATGTCAATGACATATTCAATTATTTTACAAATCTCTTTCCTCTTTTCTCCACTAAATATGAAGAAAGAATCACTTGAGAAGTTTTATAATCTAATTTTTAAAGAAATCTAGCAGCCCAATCTATTTAGAGTAAAAATACTCATTTATTTAAGAAATATTTACTGAGGACCTATGAGTCTGGCTCTGTGCTAAGCATGCTACGTGTATTAGGTGCTTCTTACACAACCACTTGGTAATATTTTTTTTGTAGGGGTTAAATGGATTGCCCAAATCATACAGCTATGGAGGGCTTGGCAGGATTCAGAGAGAGAGCATCTTGACTCAGAAGTCCTTGCTCCCACCAAGCATGGGCAAAATGAAGAAAGCATTTGGCACCAGGTTATTTTTTTAATAGTAGTAATTGATGAAGTTATTACTGACAAGGACTTCAGCCCTTAAAATTTATTCCATATTTAATTAAAGGAACATATCCATTTAATGATATTTTTCTCACTTCTTGATATGACTATAATGATGGTTGAAAGAATCAACTGAATTCATTAAATTTTACTGTAACAGGAAGCCCTATATTTTCCATATAGAGACTATAAATGTATCTCCTATACCATTTATTTTTTAACTTTAGAAAAAATTTCAAGCAATTTCCATTCAGTCCACTGATTTCTATCTGTTGAAGAAGGCTGCTGATTATGTCAGTCAGTGATTTGGGTTTGAAGTCTCCTTGCTATCTCTGATAAAACATTAGAAAAAAACCCTTAAAATATAGACATGAAATAGTTGTTTGCAGAGTCATCAAATTTGAATCTGATAAGTCTATGTATGAAATGCAGAACATGGGCTATAGGTCTTTAGTTTTCATTCTTTTGGCCAATAAAAGTGAAAGTTGCTCAGTCCTGTGAGACTCTGTGGCCCCATGAACTATACAGTCCATGGAATTCTCCAGGCCAGAATACTGGAGTGGGGAGCCGTTTCCTTCTCCAGCGGATCTTCCCAACACAGGGCTTGAACCCACGTCTCCCACATTGTAGGTGGATTCTTTACCAACTGAGCCACAAGGGAAGCCCAAGAATATTGGAGTGGGTAGCCTATCACTTCTCCAGGGGATCTTCCTGACTCAGGAATCAAACCGGCGTCTCTTGCATTGCAGGCAGATTCTTTACTAACTGAGCTATGAGGGAAGAGTAAACTGCAAATTAAGAGTTAATTCTTATTCACAGTCAAATTGGTTGAGATTCAAGGGAATCTTTTTAGTTAAACTGATGTCAAATGGGATGCAGAATTCTATAATTTTTCCAATTACAGAATCAGGATGATGGATTTCTAACAATTGGATAAATTATAGGATTATAGCATCAAATTTTAAAACTTTGTTGAACTAGAGCTTATAGTTTCCTTTTGTATTCTTTTTACTATTTTTTAAAAGAAATCTCAGGCAAAAAGTCCAATTAATTCTTTTCAATTCCCATTAAAACATTTTCTTAGTTTTCTTGGCTTTGGTTTTTCTCTGAACGCATCCTGCACGTGACTGCCACACTGTTCTTTATGGAACTCATTATAATACATTCCAGCCTGCAAACCTTCCATGTCTTTCCACTGCCAGGCTTAAAAGACAATGCCTACAGCTCCTTGGTCTGAGATGAACTGCTCCCTGTTATCTGGTCTCAAGGTTCTGCTACTTCTTTTCTGCAAAACCCAGGAACTGCAGTTAAAGAAACTCACTTTCACCAGGCAAAATCTTTGCTTTTTAGACCTGCTCTCATACGCTACACTACACTTTCCTTACCTCCCTCAGTATCTTTCTTCCAGAAAACCTGTCTTGGCCTCTGTGATCCACAGAGATCTCTGCCGCCCACAGCTCTCAGAGTACCCCTGGCCTTGGGCCACTTGTTAAGCAGCTGTATCTCATCTCTTGATCTGCTGCACAGGCATTTCCTTCTTGCAGCTGATAAACCTTGTGCCTTTGTCTGCACGTAGTAAGCACATGATTTCCGTTGCTTTCTGTGTCCTAGCAAAAATCCTGTACCCTTTATGTTTATTTAAAATTTTTATTAAAGATGATTATTATCACACTTCAGAATTTTCCCTGAGTAACAATAACCTTATTTTCTCCTCTCAAAACGTAGCTATACAATATCTAATAACTCTATTTATAGTCTTATTATAAACTTCCTTGAAGTTCTGCCCAACTTACACTAATTTCAGTTGTGAAGAAAAATGCTACATGCAATTATAACATGAAACACGTTAACTGAGTGGAGAGGAAGGACTTATCTCAATAAATTGTTGGGTCAATACTCCATTACCAAGTGGCCTCACACTATGGAGAACACTCATCAGAGGCACTGCTGAGAGTACCTATAAATGGCATAAACCCGCAGAGACAAACACATATATTGTTTGCCTCTTTCGATTTGCTTTTAACAAGTGAACATTAGTGGGGATGAGGATTATTTTTGTTTCAAAGGATAAAAGTAAATATAACTATTGAATCCCAATATTTTTAATGCTTATTTAAAAAATAAAAATTAGGTGACTGTTAGGTGGAAAAAATATGATTTCATCTTGAGCAGAATCTGGAAGTGAATTCACCAGTGCTTTGGACATCCTGGAAAATTACTTCAGTTCCCCAGAGCTGATTCCACCCTAAACACTTCCTGAGCTCGCCTGAAGCCCACAGCCCTCCTTCAGTCTGCCTTCTCGCTTGGACAGCGCAGGACGGCCACACTGACCCGCTTCCCTTGGTTTTGCTCTCCCCCGAGCAATTACCAAGAACTCTTATTTTCAAGCACTGTGTGGCCAGCCATTCACTTCTCTTACTTCCTAAATGTTAATTAGAGGCGGGGCAATTAAAAACAAAAGGAAACTAGTAAGGGTGGGGCTTCATTGGGGGATATTGTGTTTTGAGACAAATCTTCCAAGTGTTAAAAATCGCACCATTCTCTGCCTAAGGAGGGCAGAAGTGAAGTCCAGGAAAATAGTAGTCCAGGGAGATCCAGAGGTTTTTTTTTTTTTTTTTTGAGGTATTCATACTGGTAATACAGACACACTTACTCTTTTTCCTTCTAACATGGACTTAATAATAGGCATTGTCTCCCTATCACCTTATTTGTGCTGTAAGCACGGTTGTGCACTATGAGGGGAGAAGGCAATGGCACCCCACTCTAGTCTTCTTGCCTGGAGAATCCCATGGGCAGAGGAGCCTGGCAGGCTTCAGTCCATGGGTTTGCTAAGAGTCGGACATGACTGAGCGACTTCACTTTCACTTTTCACTTTTATGCATTGGAGAAGGAAATGGCAACCCATTCCAGTGTTCTTACCTGGATAATCCCAGGGACAGAGGAGCCTGGTGGGCTGCCCTCTATGGGGTTGCACAGAGTCGGACATGACTGATGCAACTTAGCAGCAGCAGCACTGAGGAAATTGTGTAGCATCTCCCTCAATCCACCCACACTCATGCACAAATAGGTCATGGTCTTGAATGGGCTAGAGAGACTTAAGAGGCTACGAGGGCTTCTCCATCAGGACCAGGCTAAAGAGTTAGGTTTCTGGGTCTGTATCTTAACAGTCACATTCCCTCCTCCCCAGCTCTCTCCTCTCAGTATTGGAAGACAATGAGAAAAGAAGAAATTCTATTTTCTGTTGAATCTGAGAAACAAGCTTAAGAATCCCAGGAATCTGAAATGCATTATTTTGGTCTTTTGAACAAAGGAGAGACGATGCTGTTAAACCTCTAAAGGCCCTTCAAAGTGAATTTCTGCTAAATGGAATCTTGAGACACTAAACACGTAAAGTTGGCCCACAGAAAGCCTGGGTATTGAGTGAGAGGTTTGCTGGTTTATGTAGATAAGCCATACCCATCCACGTTCTGAATGCTTTGATGTTTACTAGAAAACAACACAAACCTCAGTCTTGCCAGGAAGTCAGTGAAATATCCTTTTTATACTGAGCTATTTGCTGTTCTGTCTACATTTCTTTTTCAAATGTCCTAATTGTTGGATTAGACAAATTAAGATCAAAAATATCAAAATAAATGGAAGAGAACTCTGTTACCTCGCTCCTGTTTCGTGTGTATCCTGAGCCATGCCTGTATTTTCTTTGTTTTAAGCCATCACCTATGTGCTCTCTCTGTGGCTTCAATGATTTTTCAGTCCTTGCTTGCAAGTAATTGGTATTGATTTTGCAGGTTACTTCTAATGTGTTCAGTTCCTAAAAGAAATCTAACTGTACCCCTCTCATCCTCTAGTCCCCAGGAGAAAACAGTATTTATAACTTCAGAGCGAATGGCGGTGTTACCAATTTCCTTAGGCTGAAATGAGGGGGGGGTATGAGTTTCTTCAAGGAAGAAGTTTCTATGCTTCCTACCTGAAATATGCTGATATGTTTTAAGCTTCCCATTATTTCAGTTCACTGCACTAATATACAAAGTGTGGTGGGCAGTGGTCAACACTCCTTATGCTAGTGGAGTAAACAGCCTAGGAATCATTTAAGAACAAGGCCCTAGGGAGGAACGAGGAATAAGTCTGCCTCTTAAATCACCACGTTCAACTGGGTGGTTCATTAAAAACACTGGCAACTAATAGCTTTGAGCAGCAGGCAGCTTGCTGATTACAGCTAGGTTTTGCAAAACTGTGGCTGCAGAAGAGGCAGGAACTGAAGCCTCCTTGAGAGAGACAGGAAACTGGGAGAACATACAGGAGTTCAAAGCAGGGGAGAAAAGAAAGCGTCGTGTATAAGGGTTGGGAAAAAAAGAAGGACCATAGGAATAAGTCTGCCTCTTAAATCACCACGTTCAACTGGGTGGTTCATTAAAAACACTGGCAACTAATAGCTTTGAGCAGCAGGCAGCTTGCTGATTACAGCTAGGTTTTGCAAAACTGTGGCTGCAGAAGAGGCAGGCACTGAAGCCTCCTTGAGAGAGACAGAAAACTGGGAGAACATACAGGAGTTCAAAGCAGGGGAGAAAAGAAAGCGTCGTGTATAAGGGTTGGGAAAAAAAGAAGGACCACAACTTCCATAGTAGTAAGACACAAGAAGGGTATAAGCAGACAGTAGAAAGAAGAAGTCAGATATACAGTCTGGGAAACTAGATTATTGTTAAACACGCTTACACCCATTATCAACCTGAAAAGGTGGTGCCTACTAAAGAAGACAGTGTTTTTGGTTAAAATAATATTTCCTGTACTAAATGTCAACTCTTAGAGAGGTGGCAAATAGCAAATAAGAATACGGAAATATTTAAATTTACATATTATTATTTTTTGTAAGTAATCAGCCTTCCCCCTACCTAGCCCCTCATACTTTGACAGTGCTGTCTTAGTGACATTCTACAAATCAGTTGGCAATCATCAGCGTCAATCTTTGAAACACCCATTTGCTGTCGGCTTAGTGAAGGGGTGTCAATGATGAGACCACTATTCCTTTATTTCCTGTATTAAATGTCAACTCTTAGACAGGTGACAAATAGCAAATAAGAATACAGAAATATTTAAATTTACATATTATTTTTTGTAAGTAATCAGCCTTCCCCCTACCTAGCCCCTCATACTTTGACAGTGCTGTCTTAGTGACATTCTACAAATCAGTTGGCAATCATCAGCATCAATCTTTGAAACACTCATTTGCTGTCTGCTTAGTGAAGGGGTGTCAATGATGAGGCCACAATTCCTTAGACAAGTATTAACAATAGAGCTTTAGTCAAAGACAGCTAACACAGCTGAGATGTTCCGTTATTATGTATGAATATTCTGGAATGATCCAGAGGCTGATGGAACATACAACATGCCAAGAATGTTCCTAGAAATTAGATTTAAACCTCCTTGGAAACTTACAACAATATTACTTCCAGGGGGGTGGAAATATATAAAATAGACTCATTTTGAATTGCTCATGGAAATTAAGCCACTAAAACACTAAAAGCATCCTGTTATAAAGCAGTTTTCCTTATGAAGATTTAAAATATTTTACCAACGGGCTCAACCAGCATAGAGATCTGCCCTTTGGGATGTACACATCTCTGTTTTTACTGCCTTTATAGAACACTCGGAAGAGCTGCCTGCATTTTTCTTTCTCCAGTTTTCAGATTTGCTGTGTGTGTCTGGTGGGGATGGGGATATGAAACGCAGAAGGCCCATTCCCGTACTACAATCACACCTCGGGGATATCTCAGGTTTGGTTCTAGGCCGTGGCCATAAAGCAAACACTGCAATAGAGTGAATCACACAATTATTTTTGGTTTTCCATTGCATGTAAAAATTACGTTTACACTCTACTGCGGTAAAGTGCACAGTAGCATTATCTTTAAAAAAAACACTGTATATACCTTAATTTAAAAATACTTTTTAATTAAAGATGCTATCCATCATCTGAACCTTCAGTGAGTTGTAACCTTTTTGCTGCTGGAGCGTCTTGCCTTCATGTCAACGGCTTCTCACTAATCAAGGTGGTGGTTGTTGAAGGCTGCGGTGGCCGTGGCGATTTCTTAAGATAAAACGACAACACTGGAGCTCGTCCTTTCATGAATGCTTTCTCTGCAGCGTGCAACGCTGTTTGATAGTATTTCAAAACTGGAGTCAGTCCTCTCAAATCCTGCTGCTGTTTTATCAGTTAAGTTGATGTACTATTCTAAATCTTTTATTGTCATTTCAACAGTCCCCACAGGATCCTCACCAGGAGCAGATTCCCTCTTGAGAAACTGCCGTCTTTGTTTTTCCACAAGAAGCAACTCCTCATTTGTTCAAGTGTGGCCATGAGGCTGCAGCAACTCAGTCACGTCATCAGGCTCCACATTAGGTCGAGTTCCCTGGGATCTCATGAGACCTTCAGCTACTTTCTTCACCGAAGTCTTGAACCTCTCAAGGTCATCATCAATGAAGGTTGGAATCAACTTCTTCCAAAATCCTGTTAATGCTGGTATTGGACCTCTTCCTATGAGTCATGAATGTTTCTAATGGCATCTAGAAGGAGAAATCCTTTCAAAAAGGTTTACATTTACCTTGCCCAGATCCATCAGAAGAATTGCTACTTGTGGCATCTTCAGCCTTACAAAATGTATTTCATAAATAATAAGGCTCAGAAGTAAACATCTCTACTTGATCCATGGGCTGCAGAATGGATATTGTATTAGCAGGTATGAAAACAACATTAATCTCATTGTACATCTCCATCAGAGCTCTTGGGTGACCAGATGCATTGTCAACGTATAGTAACATTTGAAAAAAAAAAAAATATATATATTGGACTGCCCTGGTGGTTCAGATGGTAAAGCATCTGCCTACAATGCGGGGGACCCGGGTTCAGTCCCTGGGTTGGGAAGATCTCTTGGAGAAGGAAATGGCAACCCACTCCAGTACTCTTGCCTGGAAAATCCTATAGACAGAGGATCCTGGTAGGCTACAGTCCATGGGGTCGCAAAGAGTCAGACACGACTGAGCGACTTCTCTTAGCATATATATATAGATACATTTCCTGAGTGGTAGTTCTCCACAGTGGTCTCAACCAAGTCAAATATTCAGCAAACCATGTGGTAAACAGATGTATAGGCATCTAGGCTTTGTGGTTCCATTTTTAGAGCACAGGCAGAGTAACATTAGAATAATTCTTAAGGACTCCAGGATTTGGGGAGGTAAGTGAGCATTGGCTTCAACTTAAAGTTACCACTTACCAATACTAGCCCCTGACAAGAGAGACAGCCTGTCCTTTGAAGCTTTAAAGCCAGGTGCTGACTTCTCCTTTCTAGCTATGGAAGTCCTAGGTGGTATCTTCTTCCAACAGGAGGCTGTTTTCTCTATACTGAAAATCTGCTGTTTAGTGCAGCCAACTTCATTAATGACGTGAGCTGGAATTCTATATATCTTGCAGCTTCCGCATCAGCACTTACTGTTTCATCTCGTACTTTGATATTATGGAGACAGTTTATTTTCTTTCCTTAAAACTCATAAACCAACCTCTGTGAACTTCAAACCTTTCTTCAGCTTCATTACTTTTTGCATCCTTCACAGACTTGAAGAGAGTTAGGGCCTTGCTAGAGAAAAGGCTCTGTCTTAAGGGACCAGTAAAAAACTTTCTCCATATCAGCAATAAGGAGGCTTCAAATTTTTAAAAAAAAATCATGTGTGTCTTCACTGGAATAGCACTTAGTTTCCTTCAAAAACTTTTCCTTTGCTTTCACTACTTGACTAATTGTTTAGCCCATGAGGCCTAGCTTTCATTTCATCTAAGCTGTTGACACGTCTTTCTCACTAATCACTTTTAGCTTTCGATTTAAAGGGAGACACGTGCAACCCTTCCTTTCACTGGAACACTTTGGGGCACTGTAGGGTTATTCATTTCAGTTCAGTTCAGTGGCTCAGTCATGTCCCATTCTTTGTGACCCCATGGACTGCAGCATGCCAGGCTTTCCTGCCCATCACCAACTCCCAGAGCTTGTTCAAACTCATGTCCATCGAGTCGGTGATGCCATCCAACCATCTCATCCTCTGTTGTCCCCCTGTCCTCCTGCCTTCAGTCTTTCCCAGCATCAGGGTCTTTTCCAGTGAGTCAGTTCTTCTCATTAGGTGACCAAAGTATTGGAGTTTCAGCTTCAGCATCAGTCCTTCCAATGAGTATTCAGGACTGATTTCCTTTACAAATGACTGGTTTGATCTCCTTGCAGTCCAAGGGACTCTCAAGAGTCTTCTCCAACACCACAGTTCAAAAGCATCAGTTCCTCAGTGCTTAGCTTTCTTTATGGTCCAGCTCTCACATCCATACATGACTACTGGAAAAGCCATTGTTTTGACTAGATGGACCATTGTTGGCAAAGTAATGCTTCTCTTTTTAATATGCTGTCTAGGTTGATCATAGCTTTTCTTCCAAGGAGCAAGTGTCTTTTTATTTCATGGCTGCAGTCACCATCTGCAGTGATTTTAGAGCCCAAGAAAGTAGTCTGTCACTGTTTCCATTGTTTCCCCATCTGTTTGCCATGAAGTGATGGGACCAGATGCCATGACCTTTGCTTTTTGAACGTTGAGTTTTAAGCCAGCTTTTTCACTCCTCTTTCACTTTCACCAAGAGGCTCTTTAGGTCCTCTTCACAGTTACCTGGCCTGATTTCAACATCATTCTGTCTCAGGGAACAGTGAGGTCCAAGGGGAATGGTCAGTCAGTGGACCAGTCAAAACACATACAAAATTTATCAATTAAGCAGCTCACAGTTTTATATAGCCAAGGTTCATGGTGTCCCCAAAACAATTATAATAGTAACTTCAAAGATCACAGATCACAGATCACCACAACAGATATAAGAAGAATATTTGAAATATTGCAAGAACTGTCAAAATGTGACACAGATATGAAGTGAGGTAAATGCTGTTGAGAAAATGATGCCTTGAGACTTGATCAATGGAGGGTTGCCAGAAACTTTCAATTGGTTAAAAAACAAAACAAAACAAAACAGAAACAACTCAGTATCTGTGAAGCACAATAAAATAAGGTATGAAAAAAAAGAAAGTGTTAGTTGCTCAGTTGTGTTTGATTTGTGAATCCGTGGGCTGTAGCCCACCAAGCCCTTCTGTCTATCGAATTCTCCAGGCAAGAATACTGGAGTGGGCAGTCATTCCCTTCTCCAGGGGATCTTCCCAAGCCAGGGATCAAACCCAGGTCCCCCTGCATTGCAGGAGGATTTGTATCATCTAAGTCACCATGGAAGCCCCAAATAAGGTATGCCTGTGTTCTTACTAGTGTCATTAATATTAACATCTTATATATCCTTCTGGTTGTTTGGACTTCCCAGGTGGCACTAGTGGTAAAGAACCCACCTACCAATGCAGGAGACACCAGAGACTCCGGTTTATTCCCTGGGTTGGGAAGATCCCGTGGAGCAGGAAATAGCACCCCGCTCTAGCATGGTTGCCTGGGAAATCCACAGGCAGAGGAGCCTGGCAGGCTAGAGTCCATGGGGCCGCAAAGAGTCAGACAGAACAGAGCATGCACACACACGCCCCACCAGGGTTTCTAGCATATATTCAACATACATGAACATATATTATTTCCCTTTATTGTCAGGAAAAGGGTAATATGCTATACGCATTGACCTATACACTCTTGTTTCACCCACCAGTCTATTTTGGAAATATTTCATATAGTAAATAAAGAGCTTACTATGATATTTACTAATTAAGATAGAGTGACTCTGCTGTAAGGATAGACAAATGGGCTAGGATACTCCAAAAAATAAACAAATAAAAAAACACACAGCTAAAGGGTCAACTGATTTTCAACAAAGTGGCCTAAGGAATTCAACAGGGAGAGGGAAGCAATTTTAAGTTTAATTTTAAGTCTTTCAGAAGCAAATGTTTCTGAAACAGCTAACTAACGGTAGGGAAAAAATAATGTTTACCCCTACCTAACATCATATATTAAAATTAATTTGAAATAAGGCCGTAACTCCAGTTTGAAAGCTAAAATTGTAAAACTTCTGTTAAAAAAAGGAAAATATCTTGTGTCCTTAGGAAAGCAAAGATTTTCTTTCCTTTTTTAGATAGTACAGAGAAAGCAGTAATTCATACACACACACACAAAATTAAATTTAAATTCATTAAAACTGAAAAATTTCTATTCATCAAAATGTATTACTAAGGGAATAAATAGGTGGGCAAAGACTGGCGGAAATCTAAATGGACTTGGGTCCAAAATAAAATACTTACATAACTCAATAATTAAGAAACAACAACAAAAATAGGCAAATGACTCAAACATACTTTTAACAAAGAAAGTTATGTAATACCCAGGAAGTTCAAAAAGTGCTCAATGTTATTAGTCATTAAGCATTTACAAATTAAAACACAGTGACATACTACCACATATCCACATGAAGAGATAAAGTTAAGTTTAAGGTCCAAATTCATTCAGTGAAATGTTAAGGGCGGAGCAACTGGAACTACGTTCCTTGGCCAGCAGACGTATAAACTGCCCCACTGGGAGACTGTCTCACGGTCTCTCCAGCTTTAAACATAGGCCCGCCTCATGACCCAGCAAGCCCACTCCAAGGCATAGTTTAAGAAATCTACCGAAAGATTTATAGAAGAGTGCTCACAGGAGCTTTACTCACAATACTAAAAAAACTAGAAAGATCCCAAATGGCCATAAACTGGAAAATAGATGAATAAACTTAGGTACATTTATTCAACACAACAGGCTTGCCAGGTGGTGCGGTGGTAAGGAATCCGTCTGCCAATGCAGGAGAAATGGGCTCGGTCTCTGGGTCAGGAAGATCCCCTGGAGGAGGAAACGGCAACCTGCTCCAATATTCTTGCCTGGAAAACTCCATGGACAGAGGAGCCGGGTGGGGTTGCAAAGAGTCAGACATGACGGAGCAACTGAGCACAGAACACAGATTCAAAGCAGTAGGACCTAGCGACACAGACAATGCTCAGAAATACCGTGATGAAGCAAAAAGCCCGACTTCAGTGAGTAGAGTGAAGAGGAAGTCTCTCAGCCATGTCTGACTCTTTGCAACCCCCTGGACTATACAGTCCAGGGAATTCTCCAGGCCAGAATACAGGAGCGGATAGCCTTTCCCTTCTCTAGGGGATCTTAACAACCCAGAGATCAAACCCAGGTCTCCTGCATTACAGGCGGATTCTTCACCAGCTAAGCCACAGGAGAAGCCCTTAATGAATATACATAACACTATTTACATGAAATTCTGGACTAGGTAGAACTAATCTAGGGTGACAGGAACCCCTGATAGCCCAGGATGGGGCACGGAGGAATTTTCTAGGTGGGTGGAAATGTTCTACTATGCGATAGGGATGTGGAATGCACAAGTGTATACATAGAAGCCCATTCAAACTATGTTCAAAGTCTGCATCTTACTATGTGAATATCATACCTCAATAAAAATAAGAAAGTCAAGTATTTAATATAATAGCAATACAACTAAAAATTAAATAAAAGAGAATTAAATTAAAAAAAAGAAGGGTTCAGATTTGGGATTCAGAATTCATGATTTGGTTGGGGCTGGAGAAAGGAAGATAAGAGATTGAATGGCACTGGACGGTAGACCCCTTCAATGGGGCTGCTGGGAGCCGAAGGAGAAATCACATGCCTGAAAGAGTTAGCTGCTCATTGGTGTCTCTTTGCAACTTCATGGACTCCTGAAACCCACCAGGCTCCTCTGTCCACAGAATTCTCCAGGCCAGAATACTGGAGTGGGTAGTCATTCCTTTCTCCAGGGAGACTTTCTGACCCAGGGTTAGAACCTGGGTCTCCTGTGTCGCAGGCAGATTCTTTACCATTTAAAGTCCTGAATTTGTAATCCTACCTTTTTTTTTTTTTTTTTTTCCAGCTGGCATAGCTCACAGCACAACTTCCAGAGCTGGTACCATTTATCTGAGGCTGAATTCTTTTCCCGTTATATCACTAATGAGGTTTATGCCTTTCTGTGCTTTCTCACCTCTATGATTAAAATTCCATGGTGACCTTTAGGTTGAATTACTCCTTCTTTTATCCAGAAACTGAATTAACCAGAGTCTCATCTAAAGCTTAAATTACCTGTAAACAAAATCACTTTGTAGAAGAAAGTGAGAAATGCCACAAGAAGCATGAAGGAACTGGACTTGGTATCTCTACAATGCCACAAAAATCGAGAGGCCTTCTGCTTGACTTCACATTTATGCATGCACCTGGAAAGATATTATTTTAATATTCAGCTACCTTCTCCTTCCCTTTCTCTGAAAACAGGAATTCTAACTATAAATAAGACAATGACAGAGTCTCCTAAGAAAATGAGATTCACTCTCATTTAGCCTTTAAGCCATTCTGTTAATTGCTTTTTTTAAAAACGCTGGGAAATGAAATTTAATAAAGGGGAAGGGGTATAATTAACCATCGGGAAAAATATACACAAGCTTAGAATTAGCACTATTAGATTTTCAGAGGGAAAGGCCAGGACAAAGCTAGAACTGCAGTGTTTATAGAAATAGAGAAAGCGTTTCCCTCTGACACGGGCTCCATCTAATATTTGCAAATAACACTGCCATCTGCTTCTCCAAACAGACTGTGTGCCTTCTCTTGGTACGCCCCAAGAAGGTGCAGCAAACGTGACCGCGCTGGGCATCCATCACTTCGGACTCATTAAGTCAGTCTTCTCAGACTAATCACTGCACCCCTCTCTACGGCAAAGCAAACGTGACAATTATTGTTCCTGTTCCCTTGATAGTACACGGTTAGTTTCTGCAAATCTTGGAATAGGGTAAACCTGAATATAAAATTATATTAGCAGAACTAATATGCTTCTGATTGAAGATTACCTATGAATGGAAATTTCAAAAAAGGAAACTTATCAATTAACATAAGCCCCGAAGAGCAGAAATAAAAGGAAATTAGACCAAATGCTACAAGAAACCGGCAATATAAGAGGATGATAATCAATAACCATAGAGATGCTCACTCATCCCACTACAGAACAATAACAAGATAGAACTATTTCTTTCAGTTAAAATGACTATCAATTGATTTAAGGTATACAATTAAGTGGGAAAAAGTGATTAAACATATTTTAATAAAAAATTTTATGTAACAAACGTATGGGCAAAGTGAGATGGTATAATCAATCCCCATATACTTGGCATTTAGATTTAATAATTATCAAGGTTTTGTCAAATTTGCTTCATTTTTCACCTATGTTAAAAATTCTTAAGGCAAATTCCAAAAGCATGTAATCTCATATCTAAATACTGAAAGCGTGTACATTGTTTTCACAAAGTAACAGGGATATGATCTCATGTACATAGTAACAGTAATGGGTTCCTATTATTTCTGGTTCATAGTAACTATTTTGCAATTGTCTTAAAAATGTCTTTTTCTTAGAGTTATGTTTAAATGCAGATCCAAAGACACAAAAATTATATTTGTCAAGTCTCCTATGTCTTTTCTTTTTTATCATAACTTGATTGAATTACATAAGCCCTTAAAAGCAGAGAACAGTCATGGGCTGAAAGCAGAAGGAAAATACGGAAGAAAGGTAAGTTAGAGACATTCCAGTCTTGAGAAAGGGTCCATGCTTGCTGGCTCTGAGATGTAGCAGACACATGTAAGAACAGAGAGAAGCCTCTAGTAGGAAAAGATGGCCCCCACTTGGTGTTCAGTTCAGCCGCTCAGTTGTGTCTGACTCTTTGCGACCCCATGGACTGCAGCATACCAGGCTTCCCTGTCCATCACCAACTCTCAGAGCTTCTCAAACTC
Source organism: Madoqua kirkii (assembly GCA_006408675.1). Classification (NCBI taxonomy): domain Eukaryota; kingdom Metazoa; phylum Chordata; class Mammalia; order Artiodactyla; family Bovidae; genus Madoqua; species Madoqua kirkii. The sequence goes on from SJYC01015927.1 coordinate 48,747, forward strand.
ATGTCCATCGAGTCGGTGATGCCATCCAACCATCTCATCCTCTGTCATCCCCTTCTCCTCATGCCTTCCAGTGAGGAAACTGGGACCTCAGTACTACAACCACAAGGAACTGAATCCTAACAAAAGTCTGAATGAGCTTGGAAGGAATTCTTCCAGACAGGAGTCCAACTGGTAGCACTTTGATTTCAGTATCCTATGAGCCAGAATAGAGGCTGCTAGAATCAACTCAGTCTTCTGGCCTAGAGAAGTGTGAAATAATAAATTTGAATTGTTACAAAGCACTAGGCTTATGATATTAATAATTTGTGTGGCAATAATAGAAAGCTAAATCAAGATTGTATCTATAACATCACTTTATAGAAGGGTCTTACACTCTCTTATTAATGAATTACCAGTGCCCCAGATAGTACAACATCTGAGTTACCACCTTGTAGATGACAAAAGCTCTCACTCTTCCCTTCCAATCTGAATGCTGTGTTCTTAACCTTGTCTTAATACATAATTTAGGGCTATGGTATTATTCTGTCAATTATTTTTAGACTACATTATTATTAGTACTAAATATATTATTAACAAGAATGATGATTGTTTTGTGTTAGATATTACCCTGGAAACCCAACTATCATTTATATGACTATTAAAATATATTTTTTCAAATTGAAACTTGGCAGTGATCTTTTCTGTTTTTGAAAGTTTTGGGGGAGGGATAAAATGTGTGTAGTTCTAAACTTTATATTTTTTTAAAATTTTTATTGGAGAATAGTTGATTTGCAATATTGTGTTGAATAGAGTTCCTTGTGTTATACAGGAGGTCCTTGTAGGTTTTCCATCTTACTTGCCGTGGAGTATGTGTGTTGGAATACAGACATGCACTAGGCATGTACCGGAGCTTAAAATGAACTTGGAATGAGGAGTCTGGCGTGAACACAGGTACACTAATAAGGACCTACTGTATAGCATAGGGAAACCCACTCACTCTTCTTTGGTAACCTATATGAACAAAGAATCTAAAAAAGAATGAATATATGTGTAACTGAATTACCTTTCTGTACACCTGAAACTAAACAATATTGTGAATCAACTTTTCTCCAATAATTTTTTTTAAAGAAAGTTTAAAATTATACACATTTTACATGGTGATGACTATCCCAATGATATGTAAAAGTACTCTACTATAAGCAGTAACATTTTTACATGTAAGACTAATTGGTTGCAAAATTAATAGGTTATATAAAATGAAAATTTTAAAGGGCAATGTGAATACCTTCTTTAATTAAATAAGGTGTGTCTCAAGTTGTTTTCCACAGAGAGAGTAATCAGGAATGACTACTATTAAATTAAGCTAATTCCATCCTTTTGCAAAAAGGAGAATGTTGAAGGAATGATGCCTTCATTTTGATCGAGATAAATGTACAACAAGGTTCAGTCCCATAGCCAAAAAAGAAAAAAAACAACAAAAACCCAGCAACCCAGAAAAGACAACAAAATAATTTCATAAATGATGAAAATCATGTAACAAAAGCCTTTTAGATGATGGGTTAATGGGATGTTACTAATGTAAATTTTATGCCTTGTTTAACTTTTTCTTCTGGTGGAATTTTCCAGTGTGACACCCATATTTAATATCAGAGCTTCTAGGAAAATAAAAGAACTAGAATGACATTTCAGCTGCATATTCCTTGGAAGATTTAGGGGGACAGAAATACCAAAGTCACATTAGAAAAAGTAATTAACTTAAATCCCTTTTGGGAAAGGCAAAAAGAAAAGCAAATCAGAAATAAGAATTATCTTACAGGGAACATTTAAAAAGTGCCAAACAGTAAATGTTTGCCAAACAGTAAATGTTTGCTATCGTTCCCTAATACTTTGTCCTTCTAGCCTGTCGACTTTTTAGTCACAAGGCACCGCACCATCGTATTGCCCAAACAATTTACATCACAAAGGAATTATAATACTCTTTTAAAATGAAGAGCGGTGAATTAATAAGAACTGTTATTGTACTAGATTCATTGACTCTCAATGGAATGGCCAAATGCTTGCTGGGAAAATTACTTCAGACTTCTTAACTGCAATAATTGAAGTGAGATTTCCTTCATGCCTGCATGTGCAGAATATAAATATTTTAATTTCATCAGTTTGATGAGTAATTTCACAGGACTGCTATTTTACAAGACTGACATTGGAAAGTCACAGGGTGGGTTTGGGAGTGGACTATATTTTTCCAGAGAGTGTCCATTTGCTAAGAGGTCTCGTGAACATGCATTCATTCCCTCATTCTTTAAGAGCAGTAGGGACGATCTGTGTTTTCGCCTCAGAAGGTAACCCTGTTGGATACTATCAACGCTACTGTGAAGTATTAATGATTACATTTCAAAATTCTAGCTACCTTCTGTTTCAATTAGTTTCCTCTCTACCGTATACATGCACATTAAGTTTTAAGACAGATGACTATTTCTTTCCCTTAAAAGGCTTTCACATTTTCAGACATTTCAGGCATATACCATTCCATTGACTCGCTAGGGGACCCTGTCAATTAACTGGTGGAGGAAATAGTGATGCTTCTAACTTTCTCTGATGATACTAGCACTGTATACATTTACATTTTAATGAAATTAAAATTTATTCATTAATAAAAACTTATCTCCAGTTAATCCCTCCCAGTGCATCATGGCATAGTATAAGCCACAGGTCCATTTCCCACTCCGACTTGCTTGCTTTCAAATCAGTATGGAGAGACAGTTAACTTTTCCCATCAATTGAGGATCAAATATTCCTTCAGATTCTGTGATTTAATTAAGTTCCTCTTGTTCCTTAGAGGCCAGGTGACTATGATGTAATTTATTGTCTTATATGTAAGTTCTTTGATCATGGTGGGCTTATAGTCCTTAATAAACATATTTGTATGTATATGGTACATATGGGCTTCCCAGGTGGTGCAGTTGGTAAAGAATCCGCCTGCCAATGCGTAAGATGCAAGAGACCTGGATTAGATCCTTGGGTCAGGAAGATTCCCCAGAGTAGGAAATGGCCTCCCACTCCAGTATTCCTGCCTGGAAAGTTCCATGAGCAGAGGAGCCTGGCAGGCTACAGTCCACAGAGTTGCAGAGAATCAGACAGGACTGAGCACGCACGCATGGCATGAACAGCAGGCTGTGTTACAGCGTACATCACTCACGTATGATATTTTATACCAGAAGGGCACCTTGATCCTTCACGAGAACAAGTATTCCTTTGCTTTGAGATAAAGAAAATCAACTTAAATATAAACTAGCCCCCATTTCCCATAGCCAGGTGAAATTCTCTTATTAGATACTTATTCTTTTAAGGAAAAATATCTTGTCCTGTTAGTCACTTAGCCCTTAATCTAATAGCATATCAGCCCCTCTATGGGAACCAGCTAGAGAAGAGGAAGAATGCTTCAGACCCTTAGCTCAAAGGGTGTGGTGGCAACAGAGACAGGATGCTGAACACACATTTTGGGGACAGGGCAGCCGAAGGTCAGCTGAGCTCAGACAGTGCAATTTTCTAAGGACGGGACAGTGCCCATGCCAACTGGTTCTTTTCCTTTTTTCACTGTTACAGCTTTCTCATCATGGGCTAGTATAAGAACGCCTCAATTTAAACAGTTTCCTCGAAACCATTCCTGCTCTGTCCTGAGAGAGCAAATGAGCGCCTATATCAAGGGTCGCGATCTTTTTCTGCATGCGTGCCAAGTCACTTCTGTCTTTTTCTAGTAAGATGCTATTTTTGCAACCAAACACTATGGTTTTGGGAAAATAAGTTCCCCTAAAGGAAAAGAAAAAAAAAAACGTACTGGAAGTGAAAAAAGAAAGAATAAGGTACAAAATCTGCTCCAGGAACACTAGCTTCCTTAGTGTTCTCAGAACTTTGCAGACACACTTGCCTTGAGACTCTCCACTGGCCATTTCCCTCCTGGGGCTCTTCACCTAAACAGCCACCCAATGAATCCCCACATCTCGTCCAGGTCTCTGATAAATGTGCCCTTGCCGCTCAGGTCAACTCCCACAACTATGGGCATCTTAAAGTCATCTCCAGCCACCAGCCCCTGCACCCACTCAACCTGTTATTATTTGCTTGGTTTCTCTAATACGCTCCTCTGGATGTTGCTACAGCACGTACTTTACCTTCTTGTGTTAGTATGTATTAATTTGCCTTTCCCTGTTAGAATGCAGTCCCCCAAAGCGGGGCTCCTTCTTCGTTCCCATCTGTAAAACATAGTAAGTACTCTATACCAGGGGTCCCCAGCCTCCAGGGCATGGACAAGTACCAGTCCGTGGCCTGTTAGGAACTGGGTTACACAGAGCAGAGGTTAGTGGTAGGCCAGCGAGTGGAGCTTCATCTGTGCTTACAGCTGCTCCCATTGCTCATAGTGGGCTTCCCGGGGGGCTCAGCTGGTAAAGAATCCACCTGCAATGCAGGAGACCCAGGTTCAATTCCTGAGTTGGGAAGTTGCCCTGGAGAAGGGATAGGCTACCCACTCCAGTGTTCTTGGACAGGAGGTTAGAGATGGGCCAACGAGCAAAGCTTCATCTGTACTTACAGCCGCTCCCTATTGCTCAGATTACCACCTGAGCTCTGCCGCCTGTCAGATCAGCAACGGCCCTGGATTCTCATAGGAGCACTGGAATCAACCGCAGAACATCGCCCCCCACCCCCTACCCCGATACGTGGAAAAATTTTTTTCCATGGAAATGGTCCATATGCATCAAAAAGGTTGGGACTGCCTCTTTATTTGTTGAATGAGTGAGAAAAGAATCAAGAAAAAGCTTTTGCCCTGAGGATATTGAGATGCATTCAAATGTATTCTGAATTACTGGGATCAAAACTGAAAATAAAATTTATGTATGTCAGCGAATCACTAAAGAGACTTAATGGTCATATCCAAGGATTGCAAACTCGTCTCCATACTTGCTAATCATACACTTTTCTAATTGCACTATGGTGATGATTATTTATTTACTGTCAATTTAGTACTGCCTCCCTGGACTGCACTTGTCTTCTAGAGAATCTTCATATGCCAAATATCATTGAAGTACTATCTTTTCAGAAACTGATGAGATAGGAGGTAATCAGAAAGCCCAGGATTTGATGGCACTAAACTGCTCTCCTTTAAAAATACTGTGGTCCACCTGAGATTGATAACTGGAGAACAAGACCAGGTAAGGGTTCATACTTTCTCAAACCTTTATCCATCAGTTCTGACATGTCCACTGCAACTGAGCGCTTCTTGAGTAAGACTCCCAGCAAAGGCTTGACTTTTATTCAGCCTTTGTTGATGTAGCTATGATGCCAGAAAAAAGGGTGGGAACCGGTTCTTGCTTTTCATGAATAGACGGAAACCACTGTCATTCTTTGTTAGAGATTGATTTAGGTAGAGTATTTGGCCAGTCACATATACTTTCAAACAAGTTAAACAAAACTGTATGTTTTTACCTTATAAGGAGATAAAATTGCATTTGAAATCATGATAAAATAATATTTGGAAAACCTTTTGATTTTAGTGGTCCCTTTCATTGATTTATTCGAGTTGGGAAAATAATAGGATCAGGAAGAAGGCATGACCCAGTGTTTACTCATTTCGGGAGGATGAAAGATGACTAGGAGAATATCATTCACATGTCATCAGATTATAAGCACATTTCTACAAAGCAATCCCCAAAGTTTATTGAGAAACATGTCTTTAATATAGACTCAGTTAAAATACTAGTTCTTTTCCAAAATCTATACAAAAGGGAAGGATTGCTTTTTTTTGAATGTCAATAAAATAAAAATGAATATTAGACTTTTCCCGCCAGATTAAATCAACATACAAGAGGTTGTCTGGGACATATCCTAACTAGGAGAAAATTTCCATGACAGGAAAAAACATTGTTTACATGGCAAGCTCTTGGACATAATGCCTAATTTTGTCTTTGACATAAAACTTATGAGTTTCCACGTTATTATTGCTTTTTGTTTCTTTTAGCACAAGAAACTAAAACAAAGAATGAAACGTTTCCTAAGGTCACACAACTTGTAAGTCCAAATCAATGTCCTCTACTCTGCCCACCCACAGTTTCATAAACTTGCAAAATAACATGTTACTAATGTGCTAAAAGATACAATTATATTAAGCTCTAGTTCAGGGTTTTCTGAAAATTAAACCTAAATAAAAGCAGAGACATTACTTTGCCAACAAAGGTCCATCTAGTCAAGGCTATTGTTTTTCCTGTGGTCATGTATGGATGTGAGAGCTGGACTGTGAAGAAAGCTGAGCGCTGAAGAACTGATGCTTTTGAACTGTGGTGTTGGAGAAGACCCTTGAGAGTCCCTTGGACTGCAAGGAGATCCAACCAGTCCATTCTGTAGGAGATCAGCCCTGGGATTTCTTTGGAAGGAATAATGCTAAAGCTGAAACTCTAGGACTTTGGCCTCCTTGTGCAAAGAGTTGGCTCACTGGAAAAGACTGATGGTGAGAGGGATTGGGGACGGGAGGAGAAGGGGACGACCGAGGATGAGATGGCTGGATGGCATCACGGACTCGATGGACGTGAGTCAGTGAACTCCAGGAGTTGGTGATGGACAGGGAGGCCTGGCGTGCTGCGATTCATGGGTTCGCAAAGAGGCGGACACAACTGAGCAACTGAACTGAACTGAATGTTTAAGAATGACTCAAGAATTAGGTTTAGAAATAGTTGGCATTTGCCATATAGGACGGTGTTACAAATGAAAATGTTTACTTACTTCCACATTTATTAGTTTTAAGCACACATTGAATGAAAACAGGAAGCAGCATCAAATGAATTGCCTATTCAGTCATTTACAAAGGTCCACTGCAAGAAAGATCAGCAACTCTTGTAAACCAGATACTGAGACTTTGACTAAGAAATCAAAACGAGACTGGACTGGATCAGAATCAGGAAGGAATGAATGTGCTGTGCATTCTAACCTGAACAGTAAAACTTGCATATGGTCAACACTTTTCAAGGAACTGAGAAAAAACAGGTCTGTCTCGGCAATGTAAACCTCCTCATTAGCACAATCACACTCTGTCTCAGTCTTTATGTGAACTGTAATAGAACATGCTGGGATACAGTATGGAGCAAAAAACAAACTGCTAGCTGATGGGTGGGTAATTAACAAGAGGAACTTCAGCCAAGTTGCTGAACAAGATAAAGACAAAACAAACAAGGTACAGTGGAGCCGCTCTGAGAGAAAAGGAATAAGACCAGCAGGCTGTGTTTGACATCCCTTGTAAGAAGCATGGTGAGGACTAAGGGGAATTCAGAGCTTATCCTTGCCTTGACAGGGCTGGGTGGTACTCATGTGATGTAAGACTGCAAATCCAATTCTGCTGAAAGTGACTTTTTTCCACTTTGGTCTTCATTTGAAGGAGGAGGTCAGAGGAAAAAGCCTCTTTCAGTATTATTTTGAAGATGAGCATTAATACCTAGCACAGTGCATGACACTAATGAGTTCTCAATAAAAGGTAACCTTGTTATTTACAAAAGGTTAACCTGAGTACCTGAGAGGGAAAGTGATTCCCGAGATGGACTAAGGCTTCCTGAAGTTAGAAGAAGGGGGAGAAGACAACTTAATCTGAAGCCTGCCATGTCACAGGAGCACTTCAGAGCTTTCTAACTAACCTGCTCCTCATCTGTTCCCCTAGGAAGGTGGTGTGCTGGCTGGTAGGGTCCCAGAAAGAAAGGCTCTTAAACAAGCACTGGACTGTGTCGTTCCCCCACTTCTCCCACCAGCTGGCTGGGAACCTTCTCCAGAAGCCAGGCTGACTCAATGAAAACACATCTTATTCTATGTAATGGACTCACCGTGGTGTTTTGGGGAATTGAACAGTGAGTCTATTCCACTACCTACCTTGAATTTCCTATATTATTAGAGAGGTAAGACATGCCCATATCTAAACATAACTGAATTTAGACTATGTTCCAGAAATACACTGCTGTGAATTTTAGAAAGGAAGAAGTCTTATCTTCTTTGGGATGACCCATAAAGGCTTTATGGGAGAAGTCAGATTTAACGGGCTCTTGAAGGATAAGAAACAATTGCACACTAAAGTGTTAATTCTGTTAACAAAGAGGTTGCATTCTGACAGCCTTTTTATGGGGCCATAAATCGTAGCACCAAACAAAGAAGAAATATTGGAAGCACAGAGATTAATTCCAGGATCCTGGGAGAACTAAAGAATAAGGGTAGGGACTGACACACTCAAAAGTCATTAACCACAGCTAATTTACATCAAATATTATGAATAAGTTTAAATACGCACACTGTAGTCTTCAGGAGGATGGAAAGAATAAGGTGATGTGAGGAGGACGAAATGCAGTAGTTTCCAGAGGTGGCTGCCAGCGATTCCCTCTCCCCCGTGTGCAGGAGAGAAGTTATTGGAGTCTCCTGCCCTGGTCCCCTGGCCTGTAACTTCCTTTGAGCAGCACAATCCTACGGATGTGATGCTGTGCCTGTGGGGGCCCCAGCTGTGATGCGATGCGATGTTGTGTTATGCCATGAGGTCTGCCAGTTCCTGCTCTTGCTCTCATGGGTCTCAGCTGTCACCCTGTATGGGGACCTAGGACAACCTACAGAGAGAGGCTGAGAGAGGGCCAGGACAGCGGGGTGTCACATGGAAGGGGAGGCCACTAGGAAGAGAACTGAGGTTTCCCAGGAGACTCAGGACTGAGGTCCCAGACACACCCACCTCATTTATTAATATTTACAACCAATTAACAATGTCTCAAATCTGCCCCTTCATTTTGTTTCAAAATAAAGGACAAGCGAATGAGTCCTAAGGAATGAGTCTCCTGTTTTGAGCATGCCCATGTGACTGGTAAGGTGTTACCACTGCTTCAGTGAGAACAGTGAACATGTTGGTTCTGGAAACCAACACGGTGCTCTTACTCATGATTTAGCACTTAGTTATAAGGAGATTTGGGCTTTCCTGGTGGCTCAGACAGTAAAGAATCTGACTGCAATGCAAGAGATCCGGGTTTGATCCCTGTGTTGGGAAGACCCCCTGGAGAAGGGAATGGTACTCCATTCCAGAACTCTTGCCTGGCAAATTCTGTGACCAGAGAAACCTGGGGGATGCTACAGCCTATGGGGTCTCACAGAATCAGACACGGCTCAGCAACTAACATTTTCACTTTTTTTCAAATCAGCTCTTAAGGAAACTGTTCTGACTCTCACCCTACAAAGTATGGTATGTTAGGAGCCCCTTGTTTACATTCCTAGAACACTGATCTATTCCTATTTGACTCTGTTTACTGGTCTGTCTTATCCACTAAACCCAACTCTCTACATTACACAAAGAGACCAATAACCTTTATCTCCAGTATGTAACAGATGCTTACTAAAGAAATAGATTCCCTCTAAATAGTGATAAAATACTAGATTAAAAACCTCTTTTTCTGGAACACGGCACTGGGTTGATTGGCAGTCGGATGCATGGATGAACAGAAAGACAAGTGCTTTGAGAGCATGGTGGAGATTAAAATGCATTCTTGTTAAGTTGCAGAAATGAGTCAAGAATGATACTGAGTTGTTCATAATTAGGATAGAGGGGAAGCTGTTGAAAGGCATGAGCACAGGGTAAAGGAGAGCTGACCAACAGGAAATTCCCAGGCCCAGACTTCTCTTCTGCTGCAGAGGCTATCTGGAGTATGGGACGAGATGTTCATCAGGGAAGGGTTCCAAGAACAGAGACAAAGCAAATGTGCACAGAACGTGACTGAGGCGATGAGTCAGAGGGGGAAAGACAGGAGAAGTGGGGAGAATCTTGAAGGTCATGCAAAGGCCTGAAACATTTTATCCCAGCTGCAACATGGAGTCTTTAAAGTTTTAGGAGGGGAGTAATCTGGAAAAGGAAATGGCAACCTGCTCCAGTATTCTTGCCTGGAGAATCCCATGGACAGAGGAGCCTGGCAGGCTACAATCCATGGAACCGCAAGAGTCAGACACAGCTCAGTGACTAAACTGCCACCACCACCAATCTGAAAAGATTTTGAATTGTGGAGCAATCTTTCACTGACCCAAAGAAGGACCAAAGGGAGGAATAAAATTTCTAGTGAGAGTCTACACTTCTTGATGGAACACCTTGGTCAACCAGACACTACCACGAATTATCAAGGCTAAATCATTTTAATTTCAGGTGCAACTTGGTTCTGAGAGAATCTGATAATTAAGTTATCAATTTATAGAACCCAACTGTTCTGTTTAAAAAATCCCTGAGAAACACTAGTGGATGCCCTTAGACAGTGAGCAGATTTCCAAGTGTTTCTGGTGTTTGTAAAGATCTCAATGCCCAATCTGGAACTAGATTAGGTCAGAATTTATCTAAAATTGGCTGAAAACCAGTCCATCCTAAAAGAGATCAGTCCTGGGTGTTCACTGGAAGGACTGATGTTGACGCTAAAACTCCAATACTTTGGCCACCTGATGCGAAGAGCTGACTCATTGGAAAAGACCGTGATGCTGGGAAAGATTGAGAGCAGGAGGAGAAGGGGACGACAGAGGAGGAGATGGTTGGATGGCATCACTGACTCAATGGACATGGGTTTGGGTGGACTCTGGGAGTTGGTGATGGACAGGGAGGCCTGGTTCATGGGGTTGCAAAGAGTCAGACACGACTGAGCAACTGAACTGAACTGAACTGGCTGAAAACAAACCCTGATGATTCCTCATTTGCCAGAAACAATGACACTATTGCTTTATATCCTCTTATGTGGCGGAGAACACAGGTGCTGTGAGCCACAGAGGAGTCAAAATCCATGGCCTCACTTATTGTGTCTGACTCTTTGCAACCCCATGGACTGTAGCCCACCAGGCTCCATAGTCCATGGAATTTTCCAGGCAAGAGTACTGGAATGGGTTGCCATTTCCTTCTCTAATACTGAAAAATATTGAGATGTAAATGAGTCAAAGAAATGGGGTCCAGGCAAGAGGGGTAGTGGGTGTGATTCGTTTTGCTGTTGGGGGTGGAGCTCTGTGCTGGGTTACTGAGTAAGAACACAGGAGTCCCCTGAGAGGAGGCGGCAGTCTCAACGTTACTTCTGCAGACAACCACTCACGTTGAAACATTCCCCTTTCTAAACAGCACCACTTGAACCCCAACTGAAAGCCCCCAAACAGGCCAAGACATGGGAGCTAAAGAGAGTGGACTGAAACGAGACACATTCCTTCTGGGACCAGGCGAAAACTCCCCCTGGCAGCCACATAGGGAAATCAGGGCTGTCCTTTCTCTCATGTCATTCCTGCCTTTCGAGAGTTGAAACCTATGACAAGTTGCATGATCAGTGAATCTCCAGCTCTGTGACTGTCAGAAATGACAAAGCAGACTCCTAAAATACGAGAGTGTCCTCTATCCAGGACAGAGCTCACAGGTTCTAAACTTGTGAGTGAGAAGAACCAGCCTGTTCCTCACCTGGGATCATGCCACAAGCAGGTCCAAGGGTGCCTGGACACACTCACAACCTGTGCTCAAAGAGCGGAATCTGGGGTTGAGACACACAGGGCTGACTGTAGAGCCAGAGGTTACACTTCTCTGGGTGCAGATCTGTGCCTGCTAACCCCTGTTGATGCTGAAGTTGAAGCTACAATCCTTTGGCCACCTGATGCAAAGAGCCAAGTCACTGGAAAAGACCCTGATGCTGGGAAAGATTGAGGGAAGGATAAGGGGGCAACAGAGAATGAGATGATTGAATGACATCATCGACTCAACGGACATGAGTTTGAGCAAACTCAGGGAGATGGTGAAGGACAGGGAAGCCTGCCGTGCTGCAGTCCACGGGGTCGCAAAGAGTTAGACACGAATGAGCAACTGAGCAACAACAACAACAAATCCTTGCTAAATAAGGGGAGAACTGAAGTTCTACACTTTATAGGATTTTTTCCTTTGAAATTTTCAGGAAAGCAATCCTAAGCTGGTCGGTCCTCCTTTTTTCAAATAGCTATAGGAATGTGAGTTACAGCACTTATCCTCTACAGCCATTTTATAATCTAATTTTCACAACCATAAGGTTTTACTCCTGTTCATTATTATCCCATCCGTATCACTTTCTTTCTCTCTTTATTAGATTTTTATTTTAACTACCTAAGCTATTTATTATTATTATTACTGCTGCTTCCAAATGGTTGTTATTTTTTCCTATCTGAAATGACTAATGGTTTTGAGAAGTGAATAGTAATTCATATACATTACTTTTGGCTTCCCTTGTAGCTTGGTTGGTAAAGAATCTGTCTACAATGCAGGAGACCTGGGTTTGATTCCTGGGTCATGAAGATCCCCTGGAGAAGGAAACAGCAACCCACTCCAGTATTCCTGCTTTGAGAATCCCATGGACAGAAGAGCCTGGCAGGCTAGAGTCCATGGGGTCGCAAGAGTTGGACACGACTTAGCGACTGGACCATCATCATCAACCATATGTTACTTTCAGGGGACAGGTTGATAATGCTGCATAGAGGTTGGAAAAGACTGCATATCTACTTAATCATGCAAATACATGTGTTTAGAAAATACAATTGTATATTAATATGCAAATATTAATTATATATCATACTAATACATAATATATATATATTTGAGAACTCTGTACAAATCATTGTTTCTTCAATTTGGAATGCTTCTTGAGAGGATATTAAACAGAGTACAGATACCAGACTCTGTACACACTGTTTTGTGCTCCAATATTTGCTTTGAAGGTCCATGCTGGGTCCAAAGCTTTTTAAAGATCTTTTTTTCGGTTGTTGCAGACCATAAAGATTTCCGCTAATGAGGCATGTCCTTGGAAGATGTCTCAGTAGAAAGTTAGACACTTTTTAAAATTGATGCTGCCTTTGCTTAAAATGCTTTCTTGTTATTCTCTTCTTAAAGTGCCTTAAGTTTATAGTGACTATTTTATGCTTCACCCTTTATAGGTCAAACAAAAGAAAAAAGTCCCATTTCATACTTGCACTGGAGTTTAATTCTTTAATGACATTCCTTATCCTGATTGGCCCCCTTATTCAGCTGACTTTGGTACAAATGACTTTGGGAGGGTTCTCCAAATCAAATCTGCCTTCAGAGGTGAAGATTTTCTCTCTAGCACATAGTGCACAATAAATATTTGATGACAGCATGATTGAATTAGACACCTGGGAGGATAGTTGAAATCAGGTGCTGCTGCCTCCAAAATGGAATTAAAAATTGCCACAAGCAACGGCATACTGACTCATTGTCTTATATTATTATCTAATTTAATCTTGACACATTCTCTATATTCGTTGTGTGAAGAATTTATGTATTCTATTTCTTTTGTGCCCATCTCCAAGTGCCCAAGGCGAAGGCTTGTTAATTATTTTCTCTTACTGCATACATCGTACAGTGTATAAGTTTCACTGAAAGACTTCACTGCAAAGCTCAAGGTGGAGAGAGGGAGATGCTATTTGGCCTCAGCTGTAGCACTGAGTGGCTGACATTCATCATAACCTGATCCTAGTCTCCCTTCTTGGCTGGTTGTCTGCCTCAGTGATCATCCAACAGTGGGCACCATCACTGAACCACATGATTCCTGAACACAACCCCTGGTCCCATAAATCTACGCCTTGACTTGGGGTCTTCACTTTGCCTGAAATACGTTTACTCCTGTAGTCTGTCTGATGATAACCTTTATATCTTCTCCAGTCCTAAACTAATTTCATTTATTTGTGAAGTATTTTTGGACCTACTGGGCAGGAAAAAAAAATCTCTTCCCTTGTTTTTGTTCATAGCACTTTGTAGGTGAAACTATCAGAGTGTCTCTCCTGCGTATTATATTTACTTGTTCTATCATAGTGGGCTTCCCTGGGGGCTCAGCTGGTAAAGAATCTGCTTGTAGTGCAGGAGACCCTGGTTCGACTCCTGGGTCAGGAAGAACCCCTGGAAATGGAAAGGGCACTCCAGTATCCTTGCCTAGAAAAATTCATGGACAGAGGAGCCTGGTGGTCTACAGTCCATGGGGTCGCAAGAGTCAGACATGACTTAGCAACTAAACCACCACATATCATAGTGGAGACAAGGACCATGAATACCTTTAGGTCTGAAATATGTCTCCTTCATCGTCCTTTTCCAGAATCTAGGTCGTTGTGTGATTAGGAATGACTAAATTTTTGCAGGAAGAATAAGTGCCTACAGGACAGTTGGTACCTAAAACCAGCATGACTGCCCACTTTCCTAACCCACTCTGCACTCATAAGAAAACCCTGGCGTTCTGTTCAGGAATTGTTACTTAACTAGATAGGAACTTCTGCCAATACATCCTGGGCATAAACAGGAAGCAATATCCACCATTCTTTGCATTCTTTCACTTACTCTTCCCTGAGGAGAAGTGACGTATATGATCAGTGAGCTAAGAGCAGAACAATCTTGTTCCTCTTCTTACTCCTGTATCTATCTCTTCCTCTCTATCCTGCTACCAGCATACTGATTTGCATAACGACCTGGAATTTCATATCGGTTGCTTCTGCACGTGATGGACAGACGAGAAAGGGCTGACTTCAACCAACTTCCACTTTCTTTGCCTGCAATGAAAGTGGGTAAGTTCAATATAGAGGAAAACAAATAGAAAATCCAACCAGGGACCCTGCATATTAGGGAACAGACCCTCTTGGTTACAACTCAGTATTCATTTCCTGCTTTCCTTTTTCTTTCCACTGAAACCTGTTTCTCCCAAGTAGCTGGAGAAAAGGTGACTTTTCCCCCAGCCTCAGAATATTCTCATTTGTCTAAGCCAATTATAGTAATCCCATTCCCCTTGCTGGGATTTAGGAATGGGAAAGTGAAAGTGAAGTCGCTCAGTCATGTCCTACTCTTTGCGACCTCATGGACTGTAGCTTACCATGCTCCTCTGTTCATGGGATTTTCCAGGCAAGAGTGCTGGAGTGGGTTGCCATTTCCTTCTCCAGAGGATCTTCCTGATCCAAGGATCGAACCCGGGTCTCCAGCAATGTAGGCAGACTCTTTACTATCTGAGCCACAGGGAAGTCCTGGAAATGGGCATATGACCCAATTCTGGCCAAAGAGATGTGAGGGAAAGTCATTAGGGACTTCCAGGAAAATTGGCTTATTGCTGAGTAAAGGTAGAGTCTTCTTCCTCTGGATATTGTTGTGTACATATATCACACCTGTAACCAACATGGCTTACTTCCAGCCTAAGGATGAAGCTAACACACAGAGCAGGGCAGAAACCAAGAAAATAACTGAGCATAGCACCACTGTCCTGACATCCTGGAGCAGATCTGTCTATGAATTTTGGTGATTTCCATTCATTGAAGGCAAGACTATGCTAATGGACCCAGTGGTAAATCTATTTAATTCCCCATCTGACCCTTGGCGTGCTGCAATCTGTAGGGTCACAAAGAGTCAGACACGATTTAGCAACTGAACATCAAAGAGGGAATCTAAAATCCAAAATATCAAGTGGAACAGGAATTCATAAAACAGAATGGTAAGTTGAGACATTGTTACAAAGGAAGATTAAAGACCAAACCCATTCAACATATACATAATAATACATGACTAAGTAGAGGAGTCTCACTGAGATAATTTTTTACAAATGTAATTACAGTAATAAAGAAATGAAATCAGGGAGAGATTGTACTCCAGCTAGAATTGCAGACAGGAGGATATGATTTGCAATTTAGTAGCAAGAAGGCAATTGCACCCTACTCTAGTACTCTTGCCTGGAGAATCCCAGGGATGGGGGAACCTGGTGGGCTGCCGTCTGTGGGGTCGCACAGAGTTGGACACGACTGAAGTGACTTAGCAGCAGCAGCAGCAACAGGAGCAGCAGCAAGTAACAAAGGGGCATCAATAGAACCAAGTGAGAGCCAGTTAAATTGGGTAGACACCCAGCTAGTGGATTAGCCTAGAAAAACACATTTCAAACTATTTCTGGATTCTTTAACGCATTCATATTCAAAACTATTTACATGATTTTGATCCTTAAGTAACTGGAACATGGATTGTCTAAAATCCGCTTTGTATTAATGGTGGTAAAAGAATGAATATGACTAGAAAAGAGAGGTCATAAAAGTCTACATTGTTTCATGAAACAGCTGGACCAGGAGCATTTTTAAAGTGTTAAAGAAGCCTTCAGCAGAAGGGCTTCAGCACAAAGCTTTTAGAGACTAACCATCTTGGCCCCCATCACCCCAGGAATCCCATTCAGGGCTGCTCTGCGTCCTGGCCCAGCTGTGCCAGTTATACAGAAATGTGCTTGTGTTTTTTTTTTTTTTCTGTCATCTATGGTTTTATGTCCATTTGATTGTTGGTTTTCTACCTGAGAGTTTTCCTCTTTATGGACCATTCACAAAACACTATAAAATCCTGGACCAGCTTCCTGCTTAACCAACACGCTCTGTAGCCACGGCTCCTACCACTCTGTGTGTGAGTGATTAGAGAATAGAAGCTCATTTTAATACTCTTCTAGATAAGGTATAATTAGGTAAATAGGTCTGTCAAAAATGATATTAAAATCCCAAGCCAAATAGAAATGTCTTTGGAATTATTTGTGCTAAAGTTACCGTCAATGGTCATTAATAATTAAAAGTGCCCATCCGTGTTTATTCTCCTTTTCATTTTAAAATAGGCCCTACCAGAGCAGGGACCGCAGACGGCACTGGCGACCCACTCCGGTGCTCTTGCCTGGAGAATCCCACGGCCCCAGGAGCCAGGTAGTCTGCAGTCCGTGGGGTCGCTAAGAATCAGACACGACTGAGTGGCTTCCCTTTCACTTTTCACTTTCATGCACTGGAGAAGGCTATGGCAACCCACTCCAGTGTTCCTGCCTGGAGAATCCCAGGGATGGGGTCGCACAGAGTTGGACACGACTGAAGCGACTTAGCAGCAGCAGCAGCAGAGCAGGGACCACATCTTCTTGTTACATAATTGCCCATAAGCTACCCTTGAGAGGTATACACACTACAGATAGCCAGTGGATAATGGATTTACTAACAAAATATCTTTACAAAAATCAAGGCCATTGGACATGGGTATAGGGTGCACACAGAGCTCTTACTCTCATGAGGCGTCTTGGCCTGGCTCAAAGCTACAATCACTTCAAAGTCTGTCTTTCCTCAAAGTCTGTTTGACCATCCCCAATCCATGGTCGCTCACACATAAGCAGGTACTTTGTGAGATATTTAGTCAGTGGTATGAGACAATTCTTTTACTATGTTTTGGATCTAGTTAAATTCTATGCCACCAAATACTTTGATTTTTAGACAAAATTGTCTATTTAAGGGTAAAAAGTCTGACTCTGCTCGATTCATGTGCTCAAGTATTTTGGCCATGAAAGTGAAAGTTGCTCAGTTGTGTCCAACTCTTTGTGACCCCGTGGGATATACAGTTCATGGAATTCTCCAGGCCAGTATACTGGAGTGGGTAGCTGTTCTGTTCTCCAGGGGATCTTCCCAACCTTGGGATCAAACCCAGGCCTCCCCCATTGCAGGCAGATTCTTTACCAGCTGAGCCACCAGGGAAGCCGAAGAATACTGGAGTGGGTAGACTATCCCTTTTGGAGCAGATCTTTCCGACCCAGGAATTGAACCAGGGTCTCCTGCATTGCAGGCAGATTCTTTACCAACTGAGCTATGAGGGAAGCCTATTTTGGGCCATAGAATCTCTGTATTCCTATAAGTTCGGCAATATGCTGAAAAAGTATCAAAAGGAACACTAAATGAAATCCCCATTCCAATTTCCTTATTTTACAGTTTAAAAAAATCAGTCTAAAAAGGTTACTGACTATCCTGTCACACAAATGGCTAAAAATAGAGCTGTGATAAGAACCTGGGTTTCTTTCCTAGAATTCTCTGACCATATCAGGTATGGATGTGAGAGCTGGACCATAAAGAAGGCTGAGTGCCAAAGAACTGATGCTTTCAAACTGTAGTGCTAGAGAAGAATCTTGAGAATCCCTTGGACTGCAAGGAGATCAAACCAGTCAATCCTAAAGGAAATCAGTCCTGAATATTCTTTGGAAGGAATGATGCTGAAGCTGAAGTTCCAATACTGTGGCCACCTGATGTGAAGAGCCACCTCTTTGGGAAAAACCCTGATCCTGGGAAAGACTGAGGGCAAGAGGAGAAGGGAATGACAGAGGATGAGGTGGTTGGATGGCATCGTTGTCTCGATGAACATGAGTTTGAGCAAACTCTGGGAGATAGGGAAAGACAAGGAAGCCTGGCGTGCTACAGTCCATGGGGTCACAAGGAGTCAGACATGATTTAGCAACTGAAAAACAACAACAATTCCATGACCAAGTCACTGAACAAAGCTGAAATGATGCCCAGGAGAAAATGATCTGTGAGTACACTCACACATATCTATCATAGATTTAGCAGGGTATTATGAAGTACTTGCTTCCTAAAGACCAAGACGGAGAACTTCCTGTTTAAAGTAAGAGAGTAAAGACCTCTGCATCTCCTTGCCCCCTGAAACCAATCAAATTTAAGAAAGAAATTAAAAAAATGCTATAAAATATTCACTTAATACAGTGAAAGCTGTAAAGCAAAACAGGAGCCTAGAAGACATGAGATATAGAAAGCAAAATGTAAAATGGCTTGCTGCAGTCCATGGGGTCCCAAAGAGTCAGGCACGACTTGCTGACTGAACAACTCTCGTGAAACAATGGAAGTAGCTAAGCTGCTACATCTTGGGAAAGAAGTGGAAAGGAAAAACAGAATCATCATGTAAGTGAAAGTCACATAAGAGTCAGCAAACAAAGAAACCAAGAAAGAAATGCAGACTTTACTGAAACTCTAACCAGAGGCATCAGCGGCTAATTTGAGCAAAAAAAAAAAAAAAAAAA
>SJYC01015930.1:0-19978 GCA_006408675.1 Madoqua kirkii
ATCATTTGTCTTCTCATTTCCTACTCTGCTCACCGGAGATCTTTGCAGGCTAGCCACAGTCAAACCAAGAATACTGGAGTGGGTTGCCATTTCCTCCTCCAGGGGATCTTCCCAACTCAGGGACTGAACCTGCATCTCCTGTATCTCCTGAACTGGCAGGTGGATTCTTTACCACTGAGCCACCTGGGAAGATCACATAGTTTATTTTATATTGTTGTCCAAATAGTGGCGTACATCTAATAATATGCTTATTTGATGAATCTCCTTTTCCTCTAGATTATAAACTACACAGGACAAGGACAGAGTCTTTCTCTCCTCCTGATGGTGCCCAGAACAATGACTAGCATGGCAGATGTTCAGTGAGTATCTATACCACCAGTGGGTAAGGATGTGAAGGACCTAAGTATGCCCTTCTGTTCTGGGATCATGCAAAACATAAGGGCATACTTCACTCTGTATAATAGACTCCAGGTTCATCCACCTCATTAGGACTGACTTGACTGCATTTTTTAAAACCGATTAATATTCCATTGTATATATGCGCCACAATTTCTAAATGCATTCATCTGTTGATAGACATCTAGGTTGCGCCAATGTCTTAGCTACTGTAAAAAGTGCTGCCGTGAACACTGGGGTACCTGTGTCTCTCTCAGTTATGGTTTTCTCAAGGTATATGCCCAGCAGTGGGATTGTTGGGCCATAAAATAGATCTGTTCCTAGATTTTTTAAAGAAATTTCCATACTGTTCTCCATAGTGACTGTATCAGTTTACATACCATTTATTAACACATGCATATGGAATCCAGAAAGATGGTGCTGATGAACATATCTGCAGGGCAGCAAGGGAGACGCAGACACAGAGAAGAGACCTGTGGCCACAGCGGGGGAAGGAGAGGGCGGGGCAAACAGAGGGGAGCATGGAGACAGATCCAGGACCCTATGTAAAATAGGCACCAAGTGGGGATTCACTGTGTGACACAGTATGCTGGGCTGGAAGAAGCACAAGCTGGAATCAAGATTGCCAGGAGAAATATCAATAACCTCAGATATGCAGATGACTCCACCTTATGGAAGAAGGTGAAGAAGAACTAAAAGCCTCTTGATGAAAGTGAAAGAGGAGAGTGAAAAAATTGGCTTAAAGTTCAACACTCAGAAAACGAAGATCATGGCATCTGGTCCTACTTCATGGGAAATAGATGGAGAAACAGTGTCAGACTTTTTTGGGGTGGGGGGCTCCAAAATCACTGCAGATGGTGATTGCAGCCATGAAATTAAAAGACGCTTACTCCTTGGAAGGAAAGTTATGATCAACCTAGATAGCATATTCAAAAGCAGAGACATTACTTTGCCGCCTAAGGTCTGTCTAGTCAAGGCTATGGTTTTTCCTGTGGTCATGTATGGATGTGAGACTTGGACTATGAAGAAAGCTGAGGGCTAAAGAATTTATGCTTTTGAACTGTGGTGTTGGAGAACACTCTTGAGAGTCACTTGGACAGCAAGGAGATCCAACCAGTCCACTCTAAAGGAGATCAGTCCTGGGTATTCATTGGAAGGACTGGTGCTGAAGCTGAAACTCCAATACTTTGGCCACCTCATGCAAAGAGTTGACTTATTGTAAAAGACCCTAATGCTGGGAGGGATTGGGAGCGGGAGGAGATGGGGACAGCAGAGGATGAGATGGATGGATGGCATCACCGATTTGATGGACATGAGTTTGAGTGAACTCCATGAGTTGGTGATGGACAGAGAGGGCTGGGATGCTGTGATTCTTGGGGTCACAAAAGTCTGACATGACTGAGTGACTGAACTGAACTGAAAAGAAGAAAAAATAAGGACAAACCTGAGCTCCTTAAAGTAGTTATAGGTGCTTACATAAACAGCTGTGAAACCAAACCATCTTCCTTATATGAAAATTCAAAGGTCATCTTCTCCCCATAACCCATAATATTGTTAGAGATCACAATTTTAAACACTGTTCCAACTTATAAAGATATGGATAAAATTTTCCTTTGTACCTTAACTTTGTCCTTTAATTTTGTTTTATTGTGATAAATGATCACTGCTATGAGTTGAACTGTGTTTGCTGGAAATTGATGTGTTGAAATCTCAACTCCTAACACCTCAGAATGTGATTTTTTGGGGGGCTGGTGAATGGGTCCAATATAATTACCTCCATTAAGAAGAAACCATTAGGGTGGGCTCTAATCCATACGACTGGTGTTGTTACAAGAGGGAAATGTGGGTAAGAGACTCACACGGGGAGAAGGGCATGTGGACAAGGAGGCGGACTCAAGGTGACATATCTGCAAGCCAAGGACTGACAGAGATCACCAGGCACCATCAGAAGCGGAAGAGAGGCCAAAGCAAATTCTCCCTTGTGGCCTCAGAAGAAATGAACACTGCCAACATCGTGATTTCAGACTTCTAGGCTGGAAGCTCTGAGAGAATATGTCTCTGTTGTTTAACCTGGGAGACTAGCCTAAGTGTCAAAAAGGACTGTGACCATGATACTTTGTTTGGAGGGAAGTGAATCACTGAGAGGCTCAGGTTGCAGTATCCTTGAATTTTCTATGAAAAAAAATTATTCCTATATTAAAATCTTAAACTATGCCTGCAAACTCACAAACAATAAACAAATCATACCAGAACAAAATAACAGTAGGGTCTAAGGTCTCTGAAAAAAATCTATAATTTGAAGGAAAAGGAATTAAAGTGTAGTTAAATTCAGTACTAATTACAAATAATAATAATGTGGACATCATTCCGATTCAGTATTAATTTATAATATTGTGCATTCTTTTCCTGATTATGCCTTAAGGACTGTTCAAATGGAAACTGAATTCTTTTCTTTTATGTTTGCTTGTTTCACGTGTTGGCAAATATTAGGGTGGCTATTAATGTAGTTAGGGCTTCCCAGGTGCCTCAGTGGTATAGAATCTGCCTGCCAAGCAGGGTACTCAAGCTTGGTCCCTGGATGGGGAAGATCCCCTGGAGAAGGTAATGGCAACCCACTCCAATACTCTTGCCTGTGAAATTCCATGGACAGAGGAGCCTGGCAGGCTGCAGTCCTAGGGGCCATAAGGGTAGGATACAACAAGGACTAAACCACAATTAAGTAGTTGACTCCGTATGTACCTAGAATATTCAGAGATAGAGGAGATGTTCCTTCTACTTAACATGGGAACACTATGCCACTTTGCCTAAAAAATATAATTGAATATAATTTATATTTCGGTATTGATTTATAGCATTATGTACCATTTTCTTGATTGTACCCAAAGGATTGTTCAAGTGAAAAACAAAGAGATTTAGCACATATACAGTTACTAAACAATCAGACACTAGGCTCCTGGGAGGGCATGAGAGAGAGAGACGATAGTGAGCAGGTGGGGCAACAGTTAGGAATCAAAGAAGTGGCGGAAACAGATAAAATACAAAAAGAATGCTTCAGCTGCAAAGCAATATTTTGCAGATTGAGGTGAGTGACTCTTGCTTTGCTTTCACATTTTCTGGATCTTCCAAAACTATTTGAACCTAGAAAAGATATTAGAGCTCACAGAATCCAAACTCTTCTTTTAATTTTCAATTTTCTATGACGATATATTTTCACTTTAATTTCACTCTCATGGTGAGACAGAGGTTCATATTCTTCCAAGTAGGTGTTAGACACACACTGTTGTAAAATCAATATCTTGGCCCCAGTTAGACATTGTAGTTCAGTCATCCAAAATTGCAGATTCTACCAGGTACATATAAGCCTGCTTCAACTGTGAAGATTCTAAGGATTCTCTTGTGATTTAGTCTCAGATCTGGTCTTATTCTGTTGTTCAGTCACTAACCCACGTCTGACTCTGCAACCCCATGGCCTGCAGCATGCCAGGCTTCCTTCACCATCTCCCAGAGTTTGCTCAAACTCATACCCATTGAACTGGTATGCCATCCAGCCATCTCACCTTCTGTTGTCCTCTTCTCCCCCTCAATCCTTCCCAGCATCAGGGTATTTTCTAGTAAGTCAGCTCTTTTGCATCATGTGGCCAAAGTTTTGGAGCTTCAGCTTCAGCATCAGTCCTTCCAATGAACATTCAGAGTTGATTTCCTTTAGGATGGACTGGTTTGATCTCCTTTCTGCCCAAGGGACTTTCAAGAGTCTACTCCAGTGCCACAGCTTGAAAGCATCAATTCTTCAGTGCTCAGCTTTCTTTATGGCCCAACTTTCACATCCACTCATGATTCTGAAGAATACATCGAAGGATCTATTCTTCTGGTAGAGTTCCTCCTCTTTGAAGCCCTTTATTAAGGATGGGGACTGGAGATGATGGAAGCACTTTCTTCAGGACCCTCCCATCACTGGGGACTGCACAGATAACTTTGCGATCTACAAAGATTCATCCTCCCCAGCATTTCCCAGAGCTAGCGTATTCACTGCTGCTGGAGGAGCTGGAAGGCCAATCTCTTTTCTTGAGGATGAACCAGAGAAGTTAAGAGATTTGCTTGCTGTCACCATAAGCAAATTTGGCAGATCTGAGTCTCAAGTCGACATATTCCACTTAGTCTCTAGTTATCTTTTCACAACAGTGTGGTAGTAACAAACTGATTTACTTAAGCGAATGCAATTTCAGCAGTTATGGAGATAACCTAAAAAGATTCTGTAATATTATAAAAGTGACCCAAAGAAAGAAAATATCAACACTGTTGTACAGAAATATAAAAAATATATGTATTTTTTTTATTATTTTCACTCTGGCATCTTGGTGAAAGAGACAATGAAGTTAATGCCTTAGTCACTGAAGCTCAGGAGTCCTTGCTTTTGAGACGTTCTGTAACCATTTGGGAGACACACACACAGAGTTTACCCCAGAAAGTTATATTATATGAGCACAGGACTTCTCTGGGTCTCTGTTTCGTCATTTACACTAACCTCCAGTTAAAATAAATAAATTTATATTAAGAGAAAAAGCTGGAAAAATAATAACTTATTATTATGAAATTATAGATACTCATTAAATTATCTTCCCTCTCCCTGGACCAAACCCTTCACACCTGAAAACAAAAAAGACTATAAAACACACATCCTGGGATATGGGTCCCAAACATTTATTATTTAGCGATTCCACTTCTTATACTTCTATTTTGTGAGCTGGACTTAGAAATCTTATTTTCTCACTAGAAGATCAGAGTGAAACATCAAAGGGGCATTTGCAATGAGCTTGGACAGGTGTTCTCCATGACAACTTGAGGCAAATGCAAATGAAATCGTTCACTTGCTGACAGCGGCAACGAGTGCATTTTCATGCATCTGATTTTTTGTCTTGGATATCATTCAGTAATACGAACTGAAGCCAGCGATTACTTTTAAGATCTAGAAGAAACTATGTTTTAAAAGTAAACTGTATTTGGATTTTCAGTGGCCAGATATAGATTTGTATAGATTTCAAGACTGACTTCAGAAATACTCTTATAATATTATAACTTTTTAATAAACATGGTAATCTTTGACTAATTTCTGTTTCTTTAAGCATGCATGCATATATTAATTAATTGTACAAAGTGAAGCAGCTGTTGCCATTTCTGCTAGGGCTCCTTAAAACGATTTCCATCTTTATTTCTGAACAGCATGGACCCATATAAAGCCAGAAAATGCAATTTTCTAGACTGGCGTTTTGCCACTTCGATATTGTCCATATTGCCTCTGTGCCTGTCATTCAGAACAGCCTTAGGACTAGCTGTTTATACTCTGTCTCATCTCCTAGCACTTTCACTTACAAATATTTGATGATTTATAAGTGCATATGTCAAAAGACCACTTGAAACTCTTTTGTAGGAACTACACAAGGTATGCAGAAAAACGATTTTGTGGCATAAGGAAACAGGGAAAATAAGTACACCTGAAACCACTCTATGTAGTTTCACACTGCATTATAGTGAGATATGTACTTGTTAAAAGAGGACAAATTATGTTTTCAAGGACCCAACAAATTTCTCAAATGTAAAGTGTGATGTTTTTCTGTTCACTTTGTAAAATTCCCAGGTAAGGAAACCAGTTGAGAAGGATAGATTTCTGGGAAATTTATGATGAGTTGCAAGTTTTAAGGTAGTCTCCCAGACAGATATGTCAAAACCTATGACTCTGCTAAAACATTTGCTGTTTGGCCAAAATGTTCTTAGCTCAACTTCAATTAAATACCTGAGTCTAGAATTTTCAAAGAACGCTGTAGAAACTTGACCCTAGGCTTTGGTTAAGGAGTCTTTCATTCATTTAACAGATATTTAAGAGTACCATTTGCAGACTGTTTTCAAAGAAAAGACTTGAAAATCATACTTAGCGTTCATCATAATACAAACCATCAGACATTGTATAAGGGCCCATTATTGGTTTTAGTTCTGTTATTCACACAGAGAGAGATTTTTCCTCCTACTCCAGGTTTTTCCTTTATTTAAATACCCAAACTTGTAAACATATGTGACCAACA
Organism: Madoqua kirkii; assembly: GCA_006408675.1. Lineage (NCBI taxonomy): Eukaryota > Metazoa > Chordata > Mammalia > Artiodactyla > Bovidae > Madoqua > Madoqua kirkii. The sequence continues at coordinate 6,471 of SJYC01015930.1, forward strand.
TGAAAACTACTGTTAGTCTAAATCGTGTGTGACATTCATGCAATATTGATGTTATCAAAATCTTATAGGCAATTATATTTATTTTCACTCTTAGCTCCTTCCTTCAATCCTTATTTTATGCACACAAATACTAGGAGATGGACCCAAGAGGAAAGGCTTAGAAGCACCAACAAAACCAGCGTAGCAGGATACATAATGGTTCTGGGAAATGACAGTGGCTATAAGCTAAATTTCCCTCACTGCATTTTTTAATCACTGTTTTCTGGCGGGTGCATTCTCTTTGAGATGGTTGTATTATTTACAGGAAAAAATGATTGCATGCTAATTTCATAACAGGGAAAGAATAATTCTGGTAATTCTCTTTCTAGCCTTTTTTTGAGCTTTGATTATAAAAGATGGCACAACCCACTGATATATGAAGTTTTAAGAAATTTAATTGGATGTCTTATTTATAATAGGTGTTAAAGAAAGCAAAGGTGCTTTGGCGGTGTATTTTACCTTTCTGCAATGAATGTGTAGAGTTGGAATCTTGTACAAATGACTTCTCCTTTCTACACAGAGAGTAGTATGAGAGGCAAACCACATATCTGTTCCAGGAAGGAATTCTCATGTGTGAGAGAAAGAGAAAAAATATGATAGCTGCTTTCATTTCACAATATATGTATCCCTTTTGGGAACATGTGCAGATCAGAGCTGATTTTCCCATAACCAGAAGGTGTCTCTCTTTGAAATTAAAGATATCGCCTCTACCCGGTCAATGATGAGGAGACTGATAATCACTTCTTTCGCCTCATTTTAGTTCTGCCTCAAGTTCCAGGTTCTCTAGCAGGGCATTGACAGCAAATAATTTTCTAGCATGCAAATGCCGTGAAACAATTTAATATGTTTCTTGGTTTTAACTATATTTACCCCAAGTTATTGAGTGTTCCAAGTACACAAAAAATGTGACTTGATGACAATAAATTGTGTTTCAATATTTACTTCCTCATCAAATAACCTATCTTCTCTTTATTCCAAATTGTGACTCTCATAGAAAAATATTACAGTGCCACTTGTCTCTATTTAGAAAGCATTGGATAAAGAGATGAATATAAGTTTTTTGTGGCATAGTAATCAGAAGGTGAAGACATAATTCTGAAAACTTAAAAATGTATTTGATTTGAGGAGAGGATGGGGCCTCTATGCTGATGTATGAGTCAAGGGAAAGCCATTTCTGAAGTTCTAATTATCTTCACATTTCTTTAAAATATCTGTTCTCATCAAATGGCAAAAGGTTGCCATAAAGGTAAATTGGAATAAAGAAAGAATAAATGAAAGAGATTAGGCAGAAAGAAAAAGATCCATGTGTATGTATAAGGAGGCCCTAGAACATAGATGAGATTACATCTACAAATATTTGAAAGCTCCTAAGATGTACTGTTTGGAACACTGAAAACAAAGTGATGCACTCGCAGAAAACTGCGGCAAGTCAATAAAACGTCAATGCATATTAACGATGTGAGAAAAAGATGGCTCATGTGCATACGTTTATATGCATATGGGCCTAACATTTCATCACTGCTTTAGATTAAGTCCTAAGAATTGTTATAATGCAGATATTAACTGCGAGGGAAAATATATTAGGTCAGTATTAATCATTAATGCTTTGGTATGGATTAGATGATCAGTTTTATTACTCTCACTTTAAAACCCTTGGGAAAATAAAGGAATTGAATGAAGCAAGCTGGAGATGGTGGAGGGCAGAGGTCCAGCGCACAAGCTGCTTTTTATAGCGCGGCCCCCCGCTGGGGGCCGGGAGAGGCTGGCCTGGCAAGGCTGCTGGGAGCTGGTCCCAGGATCACTGTGTGTGTGGCTATTCCTTTGGGATGCTATTTTGCTGCAATCACTGGAAGGGGTGTCAGGGGCCCTTTTTGCCAATTTATAAAGATTTGCCACTCTAAATGATTCTTTACATCACTGTCTTTCATTTCCATGTAAAGAAAAAAGATAACCTTTTCTCTTTAGATATCAGTGTTTAAAATAATACGCTCTGTTATAGGAGTTCGTGTGTTTCAGACGGGATGGTTTTTTTCAGACCTCAAGAAAATTAAGTTCTCTTTTCCTCCTTCATAAATTTCTCAAAGTATAGAAACAAAATTTGCATTTGGGTTTGACTTTATATTCTAATATATATCAACAACTAAGTATAGTTCACTATAAAGTAAAGAGTAGAACAGAATTATCCCCCGCTGGGGGCCGGGAGAGGCTGGCCTGGCAAGGCTGCTGGGAGCTGGTCCCAGGATCACTGTGTGTGTGGCTATTCCTTTGGGATGCTATTTTGCTGCAATCACTGGAAGGGGTGTCAGGGGCCCTTTTTGCCAATTTATAAAGATTTGCCACTCTAAATGATTCTTTACATCACTGTCTTTCATTTCCATGTAAAGAAAAAAGATAACCTTTTCTCTTTAGATATCAGTGTTTAAAATAATACGCTCTGTTATAGGAGTTCGTGTGTTTCAGATGGGATGGTTTTTTTCAGACCTCAAGAAAATTAAGTTCTCTTTTCCTCCTTCATAAATTTCTCAAAGTATAGAAACAAAATTTGCATTTGGGTTTGACTTTATATTCTAATATATATCAACAACTTAAGTATAGTTCACTATAAAGTAAAGAGTAGAACAGAATTACCCTTAACCTGAGAAGTTTAGGATGTTAAGGAATCAAATATGAAATGCAAAAAAAAACCTCCCTGTCTTTTTAAAGGATATATGTTTTATTCAGATATGACCTTTCAAAGAAAGAAAAAAATATTTTACAAAAAGAGAATGACTTACAGGTATCAATACATAGAAGAAAACTCAACATTTAGATTAGAAATAAAACATCATGAGGAAGACTCACTGGAGGAATAAAAAATATGATTAAAGAAGAGAAAAAATCAAGGTAAAAATCATACCTGTTAAATGATGGATACAAAAAGAAAAAGAGCAGTGATTAAGGATATGTTGATTCTGCCTGATCTTAGAATCAAAGGAACTTGTCACACTTCTAGTTTCACCATCTCTTGAATTTAAGGTGAAAAAGGAAGTGTTAGTTGCTCAGTAGTGTCCCACCCTTTGCAGCCCATGGACCACAGCCTGCCAGGCTCCTCTGTCCATGGAATTCTCCAGGCAAGAATAGTGGAGTGGGTTGCCAGTCCCTTCTCCAGAGATCAAACCCAGGTCTCCTGAATTGCAGGCAGATTCTTCACCATTTGAGCCACCAGGGAATATTTATTTCAATAAGCAATAATTCAAAATACCATTCTTAAAGGTATTTCTCCTGGTGGTTTTCTTTCCTGTTTTATAGCATTCTTGAACACTTCAGCTGTCAAGGGAAAACTGAGGGTCTCCAAGACTGCTAACTGACTTTCTCATGGAGCAAAGGCATCAGGCCACAGACTTGACTGGACAGGACCGCAAATAAAATTTATCTCAGTGCAGTTCCTCAGTGGAAAACAGGCCAGGACTTAAGCCATTTATAAAGCACTATTTGAAGGTTCTTTCCTCCTCCCACCCTCACACTTTTTTAAATTATTCAAGGCCTTTCTGCTGCACCCCCTTCCTCTTTACAAGGCAAGAAAGGAACCAGTCATTTGCAATAGATTGTGACAAACTCATTATAATAAATAATGATCCAGTTTTTTGCGTTCATACAATGGCTGAATCTTCATGTTGGAATGACCTTTTAAGGTCATCTGTCTTCACTCACTTCCTAAACAGAATTTCTTCTGCATATCCTGGGGTGATGTCTGGAACATTTCCAGTACTTCTCAATACACTTTTACTAGGGAACACTTACAGGGATAACAGCTCTAAGTTTTCCTGCGGCTGCTGCTAAGTCGCTTCAGTTGTGTTCAACTCTGTGCGACTCCATAGACGGCAGCCCATCAAGCTCCCCCATCCCTGAGATTCTCCAAGCAAGAACACTGGAGTGGATTGCCATTTCCTTCTCCAATTCATGAAAGTGAAAAGTGAAAGTGAGGTTGTGTCCGACTCTTAGTGACCCCATGGACTGGAGCCTACCAGGCTCCTCCGTCCATGGGATTTTCCAGGCAAGAGTGCTGGAGTGGGGTGCCATTGCCTTCTCTGTAACTTTTCCTAAACGGAGTCAAATCCAACTTCTGCGCAGTGTGCATAGAGCTTGTTTTTGCACAGGGAAGAATACCATATAAATCTACTCCCTCATCTTTATTTCAGCCCACCAAAATTCTGAAAACAACTTTACGTTCCCCAGAGTTCACCCCTCAAACTAACCATTCCCCATTTTTTTAACAACCTCTGGATGCTCGTCAATAACACTTCAAAGAAAGGATCCAGGAATAGGCGATGTACATGATACCACATATGTGGCCTAAAGTGCTGAGTACAGAGGAACTGAGACTCTTCACTTCAAACACGTCTATTGATTCAGCCTAGGCTCACACCAGCTTTCTGAGCTACTCTGTCATGCTGTTCTATTGGGGCTTTTTACATTTCAGGAGGCGGGACTCTAAGGTCAGGGGACCCTTTCTGGAATACAGGCCCTTTCTGGGTAACATTCATTCTATCTTTTGAATCAAGATCAATTGTACTGGCTGAAGACATGCCTGTATTAAATATATCTATCCTCCCCACACACAGATGTTTCCCAAGGGCAGAATTACTTTCAGAAGATTACGGCCCAGAGTTTTCCAGTAACAGTTTTCCCCTTTCACATTTTTTTTTAGAGGTAAGAAAATTAATTGTCAAAAAGCATAAAATTGTGGAATAAAATCACCTAAATAACTGCTTAAGTGAAGTCGCTCAGTCATGTCCGATTCTCTGTGACCCCATGGACTGTACCCCACCAGGCTCCTCTGTCCATGGGACTCTCCAGGCAAGAATATTGGAGTGAGTTGTCATTTCCTTCTCCAGGGGATCTTCCCAACCCAGGGATTGAACCCAGGTCTCTCGAATTGCAGGCAGACGCTTTAACCTCTGAGCCACCAGGGAAGCCCTAAATAGCTGCTTACTCTTCTTAAAATATTGTGAAAATATCAACATCATTAATTTCTAATGGCAAAACTCCTGGACCAGACTTTGGGAAAATGAGTTCTTTGAGAATCAGGTTTGAGAACCCCTGCCTTACACTGAAAATGTGTTACACGGAGTGGTTAAGAGTCCACATCAGTCAGTCAGTCAGTTCAGTAGCTCAGCTGTGTCTAACTCTTCGAGATCCCATGATCTGCAGCACGCCAGGATTCCCTGCCCATCAGCAACTCCCAAAGCTTACTCAAACTCATGTGCACCGAGTTGGTAACACCATCTGATAATGTCAGTAATCCAACCATCTCAACTTCTGTCATCCCCTTCTCCTCCTGACTTCTTTTTTTCCTAGCATCAGGGTCTTTTCCAATGAGTCAGTTCTTCACATCAGGTGGCCAAAGTATTGGAGCTTCAATTTCTGCATCAGTCCTTCCAATAAATATTCAGGACCTGATTTCAGGACTCAAGAGTCGGCACAGTAAGCGGGAAAAGCACTGACGACATGTAACCAGGAGGTTGAGCTTAATTCTGCTATATACTGACTTTGTAAACTAGGGAAAGTCAGTCAACTCTCAGCCTCAGTTTCCTTACCTGTCAAGGAAGGAAGTTGGATTAGGTGATTTTCAGGGCTGCCACAGTAAAATTCCAAGACTGTGCCTAGACATAGACATGTGTTTCCCACAGTCCTGGAGGCTGGAAGTCCAAAATCAAAGTGGCAACTGATCTGGCTCCTACAGAGGGCTCTTTCCCTGGTTTGCAGGCGGCTGTCTTTTCCCTGTGTTCTTACACAGTGAAAAGGGAGGAAGAGCTAAATCTCCTGTGTCTCTTCTTATAAGGACATTAATCCAGTTGATCAGGGTCCTACCCTTATGACCTCCTTTAACCTTAATTAGCTTCATAAAGGCCATGTTAAGTTGAGTCTGTCTTATAAAAATTATGTATCGAACCAAAATGTGAATTATTAGTTTTCTCCTTGGAATTTCTTACTGGATCCTAACTGTGCTCATAACTGAGTATCTGCTATCCATCAGACATTGTTCTAGGTTTGGGAAATTATTAATAAACAAAAAAGATAAAATTTCATTCTAAATGGAGCTCATACTCAGCTGGGGAGGAAAATAATAAGTAAAAGTAAAATATATAGTATGCTAGATAGGATGAGTCAAGGCACCAAGTAAAGCTGAAAGGAATTATTAAATATCGGGATGGAGGAGCCAGAACTTTAGATGGTGGAAGGAATGAAGGAAGGAGTCATGTTGATATCTGAGACGCGAATATTCTGAGTAGAAGGAGCAGGAGGTATCAAAGCCTCTGAGGTAGGAGCATGGGTGATGAGTCAGGGAACAGAAGCAGGTCTATGTGACTGGAACAGACTGAAGGATACTTAGGAGAGTAGATGGTCAAGAGGTTACAGGCACCGAAGCATGAGGTTCTTTGAAAGTCTTTATTGGATTTGTTAAACTGTTGCTTCCGTTTTATGCTTTTGATTTTTAGCCACAAGGCATGTAGGCTCTCAGACTGAACTAGAACTCCCTGCATTGGAAGGTGAAGTCTTAACCATGGACCACCAGGGACGTCCCTAAGAGATGCTGGTTTATCATAAAACAGAATATTTTTGGAGAAGGAAATGGCAACCCACTCCAGTATTCTGGCCTGGAGAATCCCACGGACAGAGGAGCCTGGCAGGCTACAGTCCGTGGGGTCGCAGGAGTCAGACAAGACTGAGCGATTATGCGCGCACACACACACACACACACACACACACACACACAGAATAACGGGAAAGCATTAGAGCATTTAAACTGGATGAGGAGCAGGATCTGATTCGCATCATTCTGGCCTTTAACTAGTTCACTCCTGGGGCATTGAGAATAGTGCAAAGGGAACAAGGAAGGAGAGGGACCAGCTAGGAGGCGGCCACCACAGCCCAGCTGAGAGCAAGGACTTGAACCGCTGTGTCAGCAGTGAAGTAGCCAAATTCTCCAAACAGTGTGAAAAGAGAGAGAGCTGAAAGTGCTATTGTTTTGGATTCTGTTTTTCTGAACATTCCCAGGAAATTTACTTTAAATTCTGATTGATTTTCCCCCCCTAACATATTAGTTATAGCTCTCTAGTCTGTGTTTTCAGCATCTGTAAAACAAAACAAACATGATTTCTATCTTTATCTAAAGGTTCCTTACAAACTCTCAAATGGGCTCAGGTCATGAACAGGCCATTGCTCCCCCCCCCATAGTTTCCCTCCAGTGTTGAATGCTGATAGTTCAATATCCTTTGAGTAACAGTTGTATACCCATCAGTGGCACTGAATTCATCTCAGTTCTCTTCATTTTAGTTTGTCACTGCTAAACACCTCTCACATGTACCAGACCCTGTGCGAGGCACAGGGGTGGTGGTAGGGGTGAGGACCTTCACCTATCATTCTCCTAAAGAGGTGCTGACAATCTGGTAGGCGGTGGGCACAATGAAAAGAGAGTGGGCTATGGTCTGCAACATAATAAAGGCATTTTAGGGAAATGGACTAATTAGGATGTGTAGCCACAGTCCAAGGATGGCATGGAGGTGATGCTGGTGCTGTGGTTGGAGTCAGGTGTGAACACTCTGGCTGACACAGGACAGACCGGCTCTGTTCAGGGTGCAGAGTGGCAGGTGCTGGAGCGACGGGTGGCAGAGCATCGAGGCTGCGTCTGTGATGCAGGACGCATCTCTGGAGGCAGTGCAATGACGAGTTTGAAAAGCTAGGGGCCAGGTAGGTTATAGTCGTTCCTGTTCAGCTGAGAGTTAGTTGGGCTGTGATGGGGATGAAAGAAGGGGCTGGTGTTAGAGATTTCTGAGAGCAAGGTGGACAGAATCATAGCTGAATCAGACACGAGGACTTAGATTAAGGTAGGAATCAATTCAGACTCCTGAGCTGTGCAGCTGGGCAGCTCTCTAAGCTGAAAAAGGGAAGACCAAAAGCAAAATGTGTTTTATTTCAATTTGAGGAGGAATCATGTCTAGTTAGAGACACTCAGGCCAGAGTCCTGTGCTACTAAATTCCACTCCTAATAGGGATGTCAACTATCTCTTCTGATTCTAAAATGTCAAGAATAATTTCGAATATTGTTGGTAGCAATAAAAGTGCTGCAATACTTTTTAAAAGCATAGGACAACATACACACATTGACCTAGTTACCTTGCTCCTGAGAATTTATCTAAAAATACAATCTTATAGCTTATAAATTCCATCTAAGAGGTCTCTCATTGAATTTTTTGTATTATGAAAAAGTAAAAGCAATTTCAAATTCCCTATAGTGGGGGAATGGAAGATTAATTAGATTTACAACCTGTACACAGTGTAATTATCCAATTAGAAATATTATGCAAGGCAATATTTCAACATGGAAAAGTACTGCTGTAATTTTCAGGGAATAGAGAAGTAGACAAAATATACCTAAATCATAAATTCATGCCAAAACTAAAAATTATACCGGAAAGACGGTAAAAGATCTTAGGCACATGAAACAGGGTTCTGATGGCACCTGGCCTGCAGTTTGGGCCAGGCAACTCAAAATTTCCCCTAAATTACTTGTAAAGATAGAAAGAAAAATGAAAACTATAGGCAGCATTGGAAAGGAGAAATGATCCCTATGTCATGTCAGAATATGAACAGAATTTCTGCTAAGTATGATGCCTATGTGGCCTCTATGCCGATGCTAACCAGGAACAAAGCAAACCCAATGGCCAAAAAAAGCAGAAAGTTGCCCGCTCTTTAACTGGGTGGCTCAGCAACAGAGCATCCGCCTGCAATGAGGCAGATCCAGGTTCACTCCCTGGGTCAGGGAAAAATCCCGCTGGTATTCTTGTCTGGAAAGTCCCATGGACGGAGGAGCCTGGCCCACGGTCTATGGGGCTGCAGAGTCTAGGCTGGCTGAGCAGGCCTGTGCACTCTATGGACAGAGGAGCCGGGCCCACGGTCTATGGGGCTGCAGAGTCTAGGCTGGCTGGGCAGATGTGTGCACTCTGCACGCGTTCTTTAACTGCGACCTCCCTGGCTTGGAATGATAGCCTTGAACCAGACACTAAGTGCTCACTCAGCCGCCTGCCTGCAGGAAGAGGGTTTTTGTCAGAGTTATACAATGTTAGTATCTTTATTTCTGTGACTTTTGTTTCCACTTTCTTTATAGCACCTTTTCATGCACAGAGATCTTCATTTTTTTTCTTTATGGTTTGTGCTTCCTTGTCTAAAAACAGGTTCTTTCTGATGGTTATGAAGGTATTTTCCTATGTTATTTTCTGAAGCTTTATAGTTTTACCTTTCACATTTAGTTTGGTGATCAGTTAGGAATTACTTCTTGTATATAGTGTGATGTATTCTAGAAGTAAAATTCCAACTTTTAACTATGCATACCTAATGATCTCAGAATCATACTTTAAAAACACAGTAACTTTACTGTAGCAACTCTCTTTCTCTCATTACCTTTGCTATAAATCTATTATCCATAACTACAGATGTTGATTTGGGGAGTTCTCTATTCCATTCCATTAATTGATTATTCTTATGTCAAAGTCACACTCACCTTACAACCTTTTTTTTTTTTTTTTAATAAAAATAGTCTTTGTAGATGGTACAGCAAGAACTTCTCCTTCCTTATTTCAGAATGTTTTGGCTGCTCCGGGTCCTTCAATCATGTTTTTCTACTTTATAATTATCTATTGTTCTGTTTTTACTAAAAAGAAGCCTATTGGGGTCTAGATTGCTATTTTATCTCCAGATCAACTTGACCAGAGTAACATCATTAAAATATTCAAGCTTTTAATCCACGAGCATATTGTATCTCTCTATTTATTCAGATCTTTTACGTCTCTCATAAAGTTTAACAGTCTTTCCTCTAGAATACTAACATATCCATTTGAAGGAGCCTGGAAAGCTACAGTCCATGGAGTCACAGAGAGCTGAATGTGACTTAGTGACTAAACAGCAACACAATATAGAATTACTTGATATTTTGACACTACGTATTGATAAAAGGTATTTTTTAAGGATCTCATTTTCTGTTTGCTGCTTTTATTACATCTCTTTCTGAATCTATTCTGAGAAAGAAAATCAAAGAATCTGAAAAATATAGAAGCTACAAAAGCAAAAATGTAAACAGCGTCAGTCTGGCTCTTTATGATCTCGAGTGTGTATTTTAACTCTGTAGTGACACTCCTGGTCTCTCTGGAATCCTTGTCTTATCCGCCCTCCCACCTCTTCCTTTGTACTCCTCCATCTCATCCTGTTAGACAGGAAGTAGAGGGGGCTGAGGGTCCTGTGCTGTGACTCTGGAATGAAACTACCGGGCAGGGAGATGACGGAGGCCGTGCAGGCAGCGGTCATGCTACGGACTGTGGACCGTCACAGGTCACCTGGATCGCCCCGCGACCCACTACAGACTGTGGACCGTCACAGGTCACCTGGATCGCCCCGCGACCCACCACACGATGGACGCAGCAAACGAGTTCACCTTGGGGTGACGGAGCCGCAGCAGGTGACTGTGGATGGGGAACTGAGCCAGGGATTACACCCATCAACTCGACCTCAGTGAGGACTGACTCTGCCCAAAAGAACAGGTGTATATAGTGCCTTACACACACATGCTGACAATCAATGAATCTTTACATGTATTTCTCCTTTAAGGAAAAGTATATAGAAAAAACTTCAATACAGAGTCATAACAATGAGATTTAACATTTCCTACATGTATACTAAATGACTTACAAGTACCAACTCATTAAATCTCCACAATGACCTTAACAATAGATGATGATTATTTCCATTTTGCAGTTGATAAAACCACAGCCCGGAGATATTTTAAATAATGCAGCCAAGATCACACTGCTCAGAAATGGCAGCGGTGGGATTCAAATCAGACAGGCAAAGTTCGACCTCTGTGTTCTTATATCTCCCTGCCCAAAGGAAAACATGCTGGAGAACAAAAGAAACGGAGCATCAACCTAAAGGAAACACTTCTAAGAGGACACGGGGGCCAGAGGGCAAGAGGACAAGCCCCAGTGGAACAGACTCAATGCTCATAAAGCAAGAGAGCAGGATGAGATGCAAGAAAGAGAGAGGGCATAGGTGGTTTCAAAGAAACTAAAAATATCGGCACAGAATTAAAATATGCATCTGAGGCAATAAACAGTAAAGATAGTTTATATTTTCACTTTGTAACTTTTTATATTTTCCAAATTTTCTATGACATACATATATTTCTACTATAATCAGAAAACACTAAAATGTCAAACATTTTCCATACTCGTTTTCCCCGGTAATTCTACTTCTTTGAATATATCATAAGGGACTATTTCAAAGAGAAATTTATATGGATATAAGCAATGTGTTTCTAGAAAAAGGAAACTAGAAAAATTCTAAAGATCCCAAAATAGACGAATGTTTAATATTTGGTGGTCTATTTTATGGCAGAATATTTTATTGATATAAAACCATATGTTTCCAAATAATGTTTATCCAAAGAAGTTATCACCATAATGTTGAATAAAGAGCAGGATGAAAACCATCATATCTTTCGTGTGATTATAGTGTGTCACTGTGTGTGTGTATATGTGTGTGTGTGAGAGAGATAGAAAGAGGTGTGCATACGTATGCTTATCTAAAAGATTACTTTGGAGATTACAGGTTTTTCCCCCCAAATTTTGTACATATAGTATACAGCTCTGTGTGTTAGTCACTCAGTCGTGTCCAACTCTAAGCAACCTCGTGGACCTAAGCCCGCCAGGCTCCTCTGTCCTTGGAATCCTCTAGGCAAGAATGCTGTGTTGCCATTCTCCTTTCCAACAGTATACAGTTAAGTCATTAACAGTCATTTAAAAGGATAACAGGTGATTTGTTAGATCAAGACAGTTATAATGATGTCTCTTATTTCTGTTGTTAACGCTTCAAAGGTTGCTTCTGCGATCCTTAGATTTTAAAATCTTTTTCTATTTCTCATGTTCTCAACACTTGAGAATCTACATCTGAGTCCCAAGACTTATTCTAAATTATTTTTCTAGTCATTTCTCCTTGAAATATCAAGGTAGTCACAACATCATTGCTTTGCTTTCTGTGTGCCTGCTGTTTCCATCTGCCGCATGGAGGTTCAGTCTTATGTGTTCCTTTCTCTTCCATTCCTCATATACCAATACACAGCCGTCCTCAGCAACTCGGCAAGTCTCCTTCTGAAGCCATTTCTTTTCATCTTCAGAGGGGTTCTTGGTTGTGTTATGGGAACCCAATGCTCTGGCAACTTGAGAGGCCCAACTGTGATTCCCCAAATACTCTGTTTTGTTTTTCAAAGTCACGACCTTGAGTGAGACACAAAGATGACATGCTGCCTCTGTCTTTCGCTCCTTCAGAATTTCCAGACCCTGAGGACATAGTCCAGCGATTGCTGCTTCTTTTCCTTCCCCTTCATTTTTCCTTTACTTCTTCCTTCTCCGCTTTTTGTCACCATCTCTTCTCTTGCTTTTTAAAATGACTTTTTTCCACGTGAATAAGTGAGTAGAATGAACTTCCTGACTTCCTTGCCTTCACTCTGTATTCAGCTCTCATTCATTCATTCAAACATTATTAACCACTTATGCCAGGGAAAGGAATTGGGCTCTGTGGGGATTATGGATGAATAGACCTCTTCCTGTAGCCCTGGAGTTGGAGTTATTCATCACTTATTTACGAAGGCAGGCTTACAGACAACACAGTTATATGTGTGCTATGTTAAGCGGAATAAACATTTAACAGGGGAATAAACACTTAACTCCCTTTGGAGGAGGGGCAGAAGATTGCACAGAACAGATAATGCTTGACTGAAGTCTGGAGGAAGTTCACCATGAGGACAAAATAAGGAGGGCAGGGCATTCCAGGCAGAGGAAACAATCTGTGTAAAGGTGTGAAAAAATAAAAGACTGTGGTTCATTTATAGAAGGATAGGTAGGATTCCGTTGTCTGATTCAACTTGGGTTCAAAGCAGCAGGTGTGTAGCAATCCTCTCCTCTGTCCCCATGCCTGTTCTGAGGGTTCACACGACCACACTCGCCGCTCGGATATTCCCAGACTGATGCCAGCTCTGGCCTCCATAACTTGCTTTGCAACCATAGCAGATTTTATCCCCTAAGTCATAGCCTTTCCACATCACGCTCCTCTTTTGCTTGTGGGTTTAGTGGCTCTCTTTCCCATGTTTTACTTTTAATGGTTCAAGCTCAAGAATCTGAATGCATCCTTAACTGTTATTCTAAGGTCTACATATCAATAAGTTCTAACCAGGCAAACGCTTCCTGCTTCATCCATACTAGTTCCCTGTAGCAGAAATTAAGTACCTTCTCTAGGCCCAGGCTGGCAGTGAGGGTCTTAATCTCTGGGGTCAAGACTCTGGTAAAAATGGCATGCTTACTGAATTTACAGTATTCTGCCCACAGATGGGGGGCTCAGGTAGAAACTTCCAAACCCAGAAACTGCCTGTCTTGAGATAACCA